>JAXIVJ010001304.1:7500-125000 GCA_036785665.1 Chirona hameri | reverse complement strand
TGGCTGGCTGGCTGGCTGGCTGGCTGGCTGGCTGGCTGGCTGGCTGGCTGGTGCGGTGAGCCTCCTCTCCCCGACAGTTGGGTGAGTTTTGCCGGCTGAGGCGTCATGTGTAGTTGGTACCAACTGGCGTGTCGGCATTGAGGCCCGTGGTTGGGAGGCAGTGGGCTCACTTTATTATTAGCGATCTGGGTGTTTGATGTGAAATGTCCGTGTTCTCTATGTGCGAAATGTGTCTTCAAGTATTTGCATGTTTCAAGTCATGTGCGAAATAAACCGGGAAGCACCTCGGCAAAATGACGGTACAGATTCAGGTGATCCAGCCAGACCTGTTATCGGTGTGATGGCACCCCCGTGTGACCCCAGTGGTGATGTAGCCTTCCTGTGACTCTCCTGTGACTGCAGGTCATCCAGCCGTGACCTCTTGTAACCCGCTCGTGGCCCGATGCCCCCAGGTGATCCAGCCGGCGCCCGGCGTTCCTCTGGAGCTGGAGCTGCACCCGATCAACCTGCGGCTGCTGCGCCACCAGGCGGCGGCGGCCGCGCGCGGCTCCCAGTCCTCGTGGTCCGGCTCGGTCGGTGGGTACTCGGGCGTACCGCTAGGTGAGGCGCTGTCTGCTCTCAGCACGCGCCCGCCTCTCGCGGCTGTCCGTCTGTCTGTTGGCAAGGGAGACGCGCCTGGCATGCATTCCCACGCTGTCGGAGCCGCGGCCCACCGCCGGGCTGTGGTCAGTGGGTGCGCATCTGTGCTCGAGGCGTCGGTGGTGCGGCATCGGAGCTACCAAGCCGTCTGAGTTGGTGCTGATTCAGCTGTCGATATGTGGTATGCGCGATGCTCTCTGAATGGTTGAATGCGGTCATCGCTTCATGCAGTAATAGCCGTACCAGTTTATAGTCACATGTGCTATATATAGTATGCTGTTTGTAGATTTGTAGTTTGTAAATGTGACTGGTATTAGATTTGTAGTTTGCATATGTGATATAGTATGCTATTTGTAGTTTGTAGATGTGATATATGATGATAGCGAATGGTACTTGTGTTTATAGATGGCTTGTAACTTCTGATGTACAGCTAATCAACTGCAACCTCCTACTCTGTTGAAGGGGATGGTGCTACGCTTACGCTTGCAGGTTACACATATTGAGGGTTCTATTCCTTTAAAAAGACTGAGTATGAAAAGAACACCACAGCAAATGTTACGGCTATCTGTTTCACTTTACTCTTGATGTCAGAAGTATGTGCTCGTACATTTGAACAGAACTTTGTACAGGTTTATGGTCTGTCTTTCCCACTTTTTCCAGGTCATCTGGTATTCTCCGCTTTAGTGGAACGATGGAAAGAGTCTTTCCAAGAGAGAACGGTGGAAAGCATTCGTGAATCACTAAAAAAACAATATGTCTGGTCATATTTTACTGCTCATTCGCATTTGATCAGTGTTGTAAACATATTTTTTTAGATTTAATTAATATCCTTTTTTGTTTGTAATGTGCACAAATATGCTAAAACCTTTGCAAGTATCTCCCTGGGAAGTGTGGGCTTTGTTCAGAATTTCAAACTTAAATATCATTGAGGTTTAAGTTCCTGGCCAGGCCCGATGGTGCTATGAGAAATACTTGTTATCGAAGCCTGCAAGGTGTATGTATAAGAACACACTCGTTTTAAGTTGACACTGCAGCAGAAGTAAGTGTGTCGGTTGTTATTCGCAGTGGACGTCTCCTCCTACTCCACGATGCTGAGCGGCAGCGCGGCGCCGAAGCGGTACGTGGCCTACACGGCCGCCTTCAGTCGGCAGGCCACCGTGCGCCAGCTGTACGAGTTCCTCGGCTCGCGGCTCCGACTACGGCCAGAGGACACCCGGCTCTGGCATGTCCGGGACGAGGTACGGACTGACGCTGACACGATCGCCGCCGGTCACACTAATATTCCGCAGTTGTGCTCAGCCAGTAGGCTGGCTGATGCTTCAAATGCTCTCTCTTCACTTGTGAAGAAGTTGCATGACAAAGTTGTTTGACTGAAATCCGCTTGAGATGTTGTCCAGCTACTGTGAGCAGTGCCTATCATTTGGATTGCAGTGTGGTGGTAGGTGTACGAGTGTAACTCGTACGTGAGCTAGGCAGGGAGAGAGGGGGAGATAGAGCTGGACAATACTGTCCTGACAACGGTGCCCCGACTCGCCGGGCTCGGATCCGTGTCTCCCCGCATCTGTCTGGTGGTGTCTGAGCCGTGAGCACGTCTCAGCGCGGCGTCTGGGTCGGTAGTCTCAACCGTGTCAACCGTGTCTGAGGTGTGTGTTTGTGCGTCTGTGTGTCTGGCAGAACAACATGGTGCTGTGGGAGGACGAGACGCCCTCGCTGGAGCAGCTGCGGGTCTCGGGCGTGTCTGAGATGTGTGTTTGTGTGTCTGTGTGTCTGGCAGAACAACATGGTGCTGTGGGAGGACGAGACGCCCTCGCTGGAGCAGCTGCGGGTCTCGGGCGTGTCTGAGATGTGTGTTTGTGTGTCTGTGTCTGTCAGAACAACATGGTGCTGTGGGAGGACGAGACGCCCTCGCTGGAGCAGCTGCGGGTCGCCGATAACGACCAGGTGTTGATCGAGGTGCGGAACAAGGACCAGACGTGGCCCGAGGAGATGTCCACCATCGCCAACATGAGCCGCGCCCAGGCCGCCAAACACCGGCTAGGTACGTATGGCGCCCCGACGTCGGATGAAGGGCCAGACGGTGTCAAGTCTGCGTCTGGCATGCCATTATGTCCATCACAAGGCGAGAAGGCAGCAATCGTGGTTGCCCGTGTACTGTATGCTGCTTTATTTGTTTGTCATACACACGTGAAGGGTAACCTTTAACTCTGAAAATGTAACCTTTAACTCTGGACGTTATGAATTATGGACATGATTCTTGAGACTATGAACGTTCCCATTTTTTAAAACAATATATCCCTTCATGGTGTCCAGTTTTCTGCTCAACCCAGTTTCGCTCATTTCGTGTAAGGCTGACTCCGGTTGTGACTCGCCAGCGCCGATCGAGAAGGGCGTGACGGGTCTGAACAACGTGGGCAACACTTGCTTCATGAACACAGCGCTCCAGTGCTGCAGCAACACCAGCGCGCTCACCAAGTACTTCGTCGACAACATGCACCTGTACGAGGTGAACCGGTGAGTCGGCGTGCTGCGGTGGTGGTGGTGCCGGCTGGTCCAGGCGCCGTGCGGTCGGTGGGCTCGAGGTCAGGGCACAGGGAAGCTAGTTACTGAAGGGTGTGAAGTGCCCATGCAATCGAACCGTCATGAGTCTGCCTTTTCTTACGTCTGACGAAAACCGGCACAGGTGGACATGGGTTAGTTTTTGTTATTTATTTACCTGACTATTCAGATTCAGAGCAACCGCTGGTAAGACAATCTACTAAACATAGGCAGGCTGAAGGGCCGCTCAGCAGAGCACGCCACCCTCCATCCTCTGCCTGGCTGGCGGCCGGGCGTGGCCGTGACCCCCGGCCGGTGCGCCTGGCAGAGGTATCCCGTCTCTTCGAACATCCGCCTGTCCGTCCAGCGGCCGTCGGCGGCCAGCACCACCCCGCTGCAGGAGACATGCCGCTGGCCGCTCCGGCCGCCCAGGCCGGAGCGGCCAGCGGCATGTCTGGCTCCGCGTGCGACCTCCACTTGCTCCACTCGAACCAGGCCGCGTGGCCGATGTTGGTGAGGCCGATCCAGGCGGCGTCCTGGCCGGCGGCGGCCACCAGCTCGGCCAGGAACGTGTTGGTGTCGGCGGAGGGAACGTTAGCCAGCGTGTCCTAGGCCTCACACAGGCCCTCCGAGTCGGCCAGTTCTGCGGCCGGGGGCACACGGACACAGGAGGGTGTCGGCGACACGAACGTACGCGCACGCGCGCGCTGGCACACGTGCATACGACATGCACATGCGCGCACATACACACACGCACACACTTTGAACACTTTATTTTATACCACAGTGTTAGTGCTGGATATATCACAGTGGATATACTCAATTGCTCGCTAGTCAGCGGGGTGGGGGGACGGCCGCCGCGTGAGGTGCTCACCTCACTGCCCGCTGTGGGGATGCTCACTGGAGAGGTGCTTACCTGCTCACAGGCAGCGGCGGGAAGTGCTTACCGGCCATCAGTAGATGCTCACCTGCTCAGTAAACACTCGGTAGCACACGTCGCCGAGCTGCTGCCAGCTGTGGTCGGGGCAGGCGGCAGCGAAGAGCAGGGCCGCCTGACCGTCACTGTCAGGGGCGCTGGGGTCGGGGCAGGCGGCGGCGGCGGCAGCGAAGAGCAGGGCTGTCACCGTCACCGTCACCGTCACCGTCACCGTCACCGTCACCGTCACCGTCACCGTCACCGTCACCGTCACCGTCACCGTCACCGTCACCGTCACCGTCAGGGGCAGGCCGGCACGGTGGCGTCGCATGGGTGGGGCTCAGCGGGCGGTGTGGCCACGTCTGACGCCGTCTGCGTTTGTGTGTGAGGGTGTCCTCTCGGTCCGTGTCTTAGGATGTCGGGAAAGGGAACGGGGTGGGAGGGGGGGGGGGGGGGAGGGGAGGTCAGCGCACACCGCGGGAACCGCCAGCTGGCTACCGGCCTTCCGCCTGCCGCTCTGCAGACTCGTCGGTCTCACCGATATCACGTCAGGCGCACGTCAAATACGCCGCTATCGCTATCCATACCAGCAGCTGGTCCCACACCGACGCCAGACGACCTTTGTAGCTGGTGGTGCGCCGAAAAATCTGAGCCACCTGTCCACCAGTCCTCCAGTCATCCTCCAGTCATCCTCCAGTCTCCAGTTACCAGTCCACCAGTCATCCTACAGTCTCCAGCTACCAGTCCACCAGTCATTGTCCAGTCTCCAGTTACCAGTCCTCCAGTCATCCTCCAGTCTCCAGTTACCAGTCCTCCAGTCATCCTCCAGTCTCCAGTTACCAGTCATCCAGTCATCCTCCAGTCTCCAGTTACCAGTCCACCAGTCATTGTCCAGTCTCCAGTTACCAGTCCACCAGTCATCCTCCAGTCTCCAGTTACCAGTCCTCCAGTCATTGTCCAGTCTCCAGTTACCAGTCCTCCAGTCATTGTCCAGTCTCCAGTTACCAGACCTCCATTCATCCTCCAGTCTCCAGTTACCAGTCCACCAGTCATCCTCCAGTCTCCAGTTACCAGTCCACCAGTCATTGGCCAGTCTCCAGTTACCAGTCATCCAGTCATCCTCCAGTCTCCAGTTACCAGTCCTCCAGTCATTGTCCAGTCTCCAGTTACCAGTCATCCAGTCATCCTTCAGTCTCCAGTTACCAGACCTCCAGTCATCCTCCAGTCCCCAGTTACCAGTCCACCAGTCATCCTCCAGTCTCCAGTTACCAGTCCTCCAGTCATCCTCCAGTCTCCAGTTACCAGTCCTCCAGTCATTGTCCAGTCTCCAGTTACCAGTCCTCCAGTCCTCCTCCAGTCTCCAGTTACCAGTCCACCAGTCATCCTCCAGTCTCCAGTTACCAGTCCTCCAGTCATCCTCCAGTCTCCAGTTACCAGACCTCCAGTCATCCTCCAGTCTCCAGTTACCAGTCCTCCAGTCATTGTCCAGTCTCCAGTTACCAGTCATCCAGTCATCCTCCAGTCTCCAGTTACCAGTCCACCAGTCATCCTCCAGTCTCCAGTTACCAGTCCACCAGTCATCCTCCAGTCTCCAGTTGCCAGACCTCCAGTCATCCTCCAGTCTCCAGTTACCAGTCCACCAGTCATTGTCCAGTCTCCAGTTACCAGTCCTCCAATCATTGTCCAGTCTCCAGTTACCAGTCATCCAGGCATCCTCCAGTCTCCAGTTACCAGTCCACCAGTCATCCTCCAGTCTCCAGTTACCAGTCCTCCAGTCATCCTCCAGTCTCCAGTTACCAGTCCTCCAGTCATCCTCCAGTCTCCAGTTACCAGTCCTCCAGTCATCCTCCAGTCTCCAGTTACCAGTCCACCAGTCATTGTGCAGTCTCCAGTTACCAGTCCACCAGTCATTGTCCAGTCTCCAGTTACCAGACCTCCAGTCATCATCCAGTCTCCAGTTACCAGTCCTCCAGTCATTGTCCAGTCTCCAGTTACCATTCGTCCAGTCATCCTCCAGTCTCCAGTTACCAGTCCACCAGTCATCCTCCAGTCCCCAGTTACCAGTCCTCCAGTCATCCTCCAGTCATCCTCCAGTCTCCAGTTACCAGTCCACCAGTCATTGTGCAGTCTCCAGTTACCAGTCCTCCAGTCATTGTCCAGTCTCCAGTTACCAGTCCTCCAGTCATCCTCCAGTCTCCAGTTACCAGTCCACCAGTCATTGTCCAGTCTCCAGTTACCATTCATCCAGTCATCCTCCAGTCTCCAGTTACCAGTCCACCAGTCATCCACCAGTCATCCTCCAGTCTCCAGTTACCAGTCCTCCAGTCATCCTCCAGTCTCCAGTTACCAGTCCTCCAGTCATCCTCCAGTCTCCAGTTACCAGTCCACCAGTCATGTTCCAGTCTCCAGTTACCAGTCCACCAGTCATCCTCCAGTCTCCAGTTACCAGACCTCCAGTCATCATCCAGTCTCCAGTTACCAGTCCCCCAGTCATCCTCCAGTCTCCAGTTACCAGTCCACCAGTCATTGTCCAGTCTCCAGTTACCAGACCTCCAGTCATCCTCCAGTCTCCAGTTACCAGTCCCCCAGTCATCCTCCAGTCTCCAGTTACCAGTCCTCCAGTCATTGTCCAGTCCACCAGTCCACCAGTCCACCAGTCCACCAGTCCACCAGTCCACCAGTCCACCAGTCCACCAGTCCACCAGTCCACCAGTCCACCAGTCCACCAGTCATCATAACCGCCAGTTGAAGTCTGGTTGGGAAGGCAGGCGGGCTGCCCTGAGCTGAGGACCGACCGCTGTATGTTGCTGTGCTATGCCTCCTGGTTAACTCGCAGTCTGCTGTGCGTTGCAGGAAAAACCCGCTGGGAATGAAGGGTCACATAGCGCTGTGCTATGCCGACCTTATCCAGGAGATCTGGCGAGGCACCACCAAGACGATAGCACCGCTCAAACTCCGGGTAATAAGCCCACTCTCGGGTAATAAGCCCACTCTCGGGTAATAAGCCCACTCTCGGGTAATAAGCCCACTCCGGGTAATAAGCCCACTCCGTGTAATAAGCCCACTTTCGGGCATTCACCTGGTCTTGGGATTTCATGGGCAAAACAAGGCGTCATAATAGATAATTTGCGTCTGAATTTTCGAGACGCATGGATGTCATATTTAATGGGTCACCTCATAGCTTATAGAGATAGTACGTTCGGGTCATTCACAATTAACAGACGGATTTCAGGTTACCATAAAATGTGTGTGTTTGTCTGCTGTATCTGCTGTCTGCTCCGATGTGTTCCCAGCTGTCTGCCCGCTGTCCATCTAACCTGCTGCCCCTTCTCCCGTCCCCGCCAATCCCCTGCCACAGTTCACGATCGGCAAGTACGCGCCGCGGTTCAGCGGTGTGCAACAGCACGACGCCCAGGAGTTGCTGGCCTTCCTGCTGGACGGCCTGCACGAGGACCTGAACCGTGTGCACGACAAGCCGTACGTGGAGCTGCGCGACAGCGAGGGACGCCCGGACGTGATCGTCGCGCAGGAGGTGCGTAGAGCGCGGCAGAGGCTGTCGTGGAGTGATGAGGTGGCGGAGGATGGGACATTGGGTGCATGTGGACATAGCGTGTTGGGGTGTGGGTCGAAGAGCACCTGGAGTTTGTTTCATCATTCCATGTTAGTTCGTATATACATTTTAACGTTCGTATTTTGTAGCTTTCTGTGTGGATTCCAGCAGGTGATTTTCATGGGTCTGTTTGCATTGATGTGTTTCGCCCCCAATCGCCGCTCACTCTCTCCCTGTCTGTCGATTGACTCCTCTCTCCGGCGTCCCAGGCGTGGGAGAACCACATACTACGCAACAAGTCGATCGTGGTGGACCTGTTCCACGGCCAGCTCAAGTCGAAGGTGACGTGCCGCCAGTGCGGCCACGAGAGCGTCCGGTTCGACCCGTTCAACGTGCTCTCGCTGCCGCTGCCCATGGAGAACTTCACTCACATGGAGATCACACGTTAGTGCTGGCGGCGGTGTTTCCGCCGTCCGACGCCGCGTGGATTCCGTGCGTGTGGTGTGGTGTGGTGTGGTGTGGTGTGGTGTGGTGTGGTGTGGTGTGGTGTGGTGTGGTGTGGTGTGGTGTGGTGTGGTGCGGTGCGGTGCGGTGCGGTGCGGTGCGGTGCGGTGCGGTGGGTGGTGCGGTGTGGTGTGTGGTGTGTGGTGTGTGGTGTGTGGTGTGTGGTGTGTGGTGTGTGGTGTCTGGTGTCTGGTGTCTGGTGTCTGGTGTCTGGTGTCTGGTGTCTGGTGTCTGGTGTCTGGTGTCTGGTGTCTGGTGTCTGGTGTCTGGTGTCTGGTGTGGTGTGGTGTGTGGTGTATTCACTTCTGCGTATTGGGTCTCGGGCATTTACATTGTGTCTCAGATGATTTCGCCTGTACCGCATGGAAGACATCATATTGGCTAGTCTATTTCGGTTTTACAATACCAGGTGTTATAATTCAATTCAATCAGGGTTGGCATTTTGCCCGGGCAAAGGAGTTTGCCCTGGCCAGTGGCCAAAGCTAGTTTTGGGCCATTTTCTCCCGGGAGAAAGTGGGCAAAACTGGCCAAATGGGGCGAAACTGAAATTGAAGGTATCTTCAATTTCTCGTCATAGGTTTAAAAGTCTTTCTACTTTTGACACTTCCTTTGTCCATAGTCTGAGACCAAATTAATATGCCTAAATTTGGCCCAGATTGCTAAGTTCAGTTGTCCTTTATTGCCTACACCTGACTCAGATTAGTTGTGGGACGAATCCCGATATCGCAATAATATCGCAATACTCCCAATAATATCCATCACATTTCCTATTTTCTTCAAATGGTTTTAATTTTGTAAAGGAGTGTGACGTTTTCGTCAGCATTGTACGGCAAAATATCCTTAGAACCAGTGGTTTAACAATCCTTCCGTTGGTATGGATAACCGGCTAGCCAAAACAGCTAGCCGGTTCATTCGGCCAGCCGATAGATCGCAGACTAGCCGGCTAGTTAAAAACCAAGCTTCTTCATGGGTCTCAAATTCTGCTCAATACTAATTGTAAAGTGCGACTGTAGTTTATATTTGTTTAGAATGCTGTGACCGGGGTCCGTGACCGGGTCTTATTTGTCATGCATAAAGTTCCTTAGTGATGCGTACCACCGTATACTGCACTCCGATTTCCTGGTAAAATCATGCGGACCCTCTAATTGAACCAGGTCACCTGAAACCTCCGAATAAGCGTAAATTGAATAGACATGCACCTGGTTCATGTAAAACGGTTTTCGTCGGCTGGGCTCAAACCCAGGTTTGGGCGGGTACTGATCAACCAGGGCCTGAATAAACATAAGAGGAATGCAGCCGTTTATTCAGGGACATGCGTGTATCTGTACAAACCAGCCCAGCAAGCACAAACTGGACAAATGAAACTTTCACCTAAACCCTCATTAGAGCCGATGCTTCGCATAGCACCTTAGATGGGCTCCAAGAGTGATAAACTCCGAAGAGCACACTAAAGTTGGTTGGTTTGCGTGAATACCTAGTGGCACCGCCGAGCCGTCATGCCAATGCCGGCCTTTAATTCAGTTACCGTGAAATTTTGTCGTAGACAGTTTTACCCACCTAGTTTTGGATAATTATTTAATTAAAGCCAGTGAGTTTTGCCCACCTGGCAATGAGTTTTGCCCACCTAGTTAAATTGCCCACTTGGGCAAAACTGGTTTTACCCGCCCGGTTTAAACCATGGTTTAAACCGGGCAAAACTGGCCCGTGGGCAAAACTGTGGCAACCCTGGTTCCATTAAATTGATCAATGAGCATGTGTTTGTCGGTTGCTTACGTCCTGTGTATCGGCGTGTGCCCGCGCAGTGGTGCGGCTGGACGGCTCTGTACCGGTGCGGTACGGGCTGCGGCTCAACATGGACGCCCGCCACTCGGCAGTCAAACAGCAGCTGCAGCAGATATCGACCGTCAACGAGGCCAGCATCCTGATCTGCGAGCTGGCCGACCCGCTGGTCAAGGTGAGCGAGGGCGCGGGGACAGGGGAACAGGGGAACAGGGAGAGAGGGAGAGAGGGAAGAGTGAGAGGAGGGCGGAGCGAGGGAGCAGACTAGCGAGAGGGCAGAGCGAGAGAGCAGACTATCGAGAGGGCAGAGCGAGAGAGCAGACTATCGAGAGGGCAGACTATCGAGAGGGCAGAGCGAGAGAGCAGACTAGCGAGAGGGCAGAGCGAGAGAGCAGACCGAGAGCGGACAACGAAAGCGCAGAGGAAGAGAGCAGAGCGAAAAAGCAGAGTGAGAAATCAGGGCGAGAACAGAGTGAGAGTGCAGGGCGAGAAAGCAGAGTAGAGAGCAGGACAGAGCAGGGCGAGAGCAGAGTTGAAGGACAACTGTTGATCGCTGGCGGTGACGCTCTTGTTGTGCCTTAACTGAGTTTGTGGGATGCTGTATGTTACCTCAGTATGTCGCCGCGCCGCTATAAGTCGTTGGTAGCAGTGCTGCTGCCATGGTAATTGGCGGGTTCTATGAGTAATAACACCCATAGAACTCACCCTCGGCAGCTTACGGCCTAAACAATCAACAAAGAGGAAAGGCGCACAGTTAGGGAGTTGAGCAAAGTGGTGACGGAGATAACGACATTAGCGGTGACGACCGGACGGACAGCCTGGACGCGCCCCTGCAGCGCGCCAGATGCGCGATCTGGATAATCAAAAGGTCGGCGCGACTGGATAAACAAAAGGTCCGAGCGTGGGCCGCGGCGGGGCCACGGCCCCCTGGTGTTCGCTAAATAAAGCCGGCCGGCCGGCTGGTGTGGCAGTCTGCCTAGATGTCTGCCGGTTGCTGGTGTGCGTTCGTGCGTGTGTACCTACGTGTTCGTCCCATTTGGTCTCATTTGGTTCATTGCATTTGGTACGTGTGTTTTAATGTGTTATCCATCCCATTTGGTAACGTAGTCTTGGATGACTTATCTCGGCTGTTGCACTCCTGCATTAGTTGCCCGTTCCACGGTGGGTTATGTGGAGAACTTATCGAATTCAACTGCCTCCCTGTGCCCGCAGAGGCATCTGTTTTGGCCGGTGTAGGGGAGTAGCGCCCCCTCGGGTCCCAGTCTCCGGTACCGAACGGGCGGTCCTTCCCACTGCCGTCCCAAGAAGCAGCCGGCCCGAGCTGGACACGAGGCTCCTTTTTCCCATCTCCCTTCCCTCTTAGTTTCCCTTTCCCTATCGCGTCCCTGTTCTCCCAACTGCCATTTTCCTTTGTCCCGGCTATTTTCCCTTCCCAAACCCGGGTTTTATCGGGGTGTCACCGTGCCCCATCGCCCGTGACCCCGGGACCCGGGTTGATCGGATCCTGGTGGCTGAGGGGCGCGTCGCGCAGAGTTAGTCGTGGCGCGTCCCAGCACTCCACTTTTGGCCATGATATCCGTGGTGCGCCACCCGTGGCCCGTAGGACTAATGATGTCATCTTCAGGAAATTCCTGAAACTTGACCAAACTGTTATCAATTTCACTGCAGCTATACTGACCGAAAATCAAACCGACTTTTCCCAACCTGAAAATAACCGATTTTTGACCGATTTTTGACCGATTTTTAATATTGGTGTAAGAAGTTGGCCAGCATATGCAGGTGCATTTTTAGGGACAGAAATACCTCAATAATTATAGTATTGATGATCAGAATCAAAATTAGTTGCCTGACATTCTATTTCCCAGCTGGAGACCTGCAGAACATGCCCAAATTCCTGGAAAAGGTGGCCAGTCTGATGCATATTGCTGACTTGCTTGACCGAAAAATATACCAAAAATTTGTTATCTGACTAACCAATAACCGATTCGGTATTGGTAATTTTTTGGTATACCAAAATTTGTGTTACCGAATGACATCACTACGGTTGGACCGGTCTAGCGGCTCACCATCTGTGCGCGGTCCGGGGAGCAGCGCGGCCTCCCCGCACATAGTGCCGGCCTGGCGGCTAAGGCAATGGACTCTCTCTTTCTCTGTTTATGTTCAGAGTGTTTATGTTCTTATCTGGATATGTTCAGTGTGCGACAGTGAGTATAGCATACAGCGTGTGCTGTGTGTGGCGTCGGCCCTGCGCTTCGGGGCGGGTGGGAAATCACTAGACCTGCAGGCTATCGTCGGACTTTTGCGATCTTGAACTTGAACTTGAATGGTCGACTCCATCTTGCAGATGCATGCTCATTTATGATCGTCTTGTTTCAGTTGAATGCATAGGCTCTTCAAGCCTATTTTATGTGACAGATATGCTGTTTTTATCGATGACTTCCCTCTGTATGCGGGCCTTGTAGATATGATGGATGATAAAGCTCTGCTCCCTATCAGCAGCGATGATGCATTCTACCGCTGGGAGTTTTCTCTCTAACTTGGTGTGGTACCTCCTTTGGGCCTCTTCTATATCATCTTTGAGTTGCATACATTCAAAGAGCATATGCTCTAATGTTTCAATACCATCGAGACAAAGTGGACAGGTGCTATTTTGATTTATGTGTCTCCTGACCATTCCTGTGGACACCCATGAGTGTCCTGTTAGTAAAATTATTTTTGTTAGTGTGGCTTGTCTGACAATTGTGCTGTATTTGCTAGATGGCCAGAATGCACTTGGTGCTTCATACTTGTTATTTTGCGGCAACATTGCCAGCCATCTTAGGCTTGACATATGCTCTATAGTACTCTTGGTTTCCTTGCTCATGCAGTGATTCACGGCCATGCGAACTATCTTGTTCCAAGATCTTTGTAGTTCTCCTGTTCCCTGTTCAACTAAAACAGATAGACTTGGCAAGTCAAGTGCTTAGAGCAATTCCTCCCAATGACGCACAAGACTACTGGTCCGGTCAGTGTTGACGGCTCCATGAATGATTACGTATCTGGTTAGCGTATGCTCCTTGGCAGCTTTCAGCAGGAAACCTATAAACTGTAGGGCTATCTTTATCAAGAGAATAGAAGATGTTGGTGCACCTAGCATTATACAAGTTACCATCTTCTGTGTTTTAGCAGGTAGTCCTTGGATGAGTCGGTAAAGACGCACCAACATTCCTTGCAAGTAAGCAATTTCAGCTGCTGATAGGGACGTGACCGCTAAACTATATATAATAATTGGTTCGGCATATATCTTCCACGTAGTGTAGTGGGTTATGGGGCTATCTCTTTTTAGGTCAAGTCCATTCTTGCATTTGGCAAAGAACGCCCTTCTTGCTTTCTTCATGCCTTCTTCTATTCTTCTTCTTGCTGGATTCCTTGTTGTCATGAGAATACCTAGATGAGTGTATTCATCTGTCTTCTCGATTGTTTTGGTGCCGAGCCTCCAGTTGTAAGGTTCTGCCTTGCCACAGATCATTACTTTACTCTTTGTTGCGTTATACCTATACCGCCACATGCAGCTATGCCTGTATGCGATGTCTAGCATTTCTTGGAGTTCGTATGGGTCAGTACTGATAAGCACTTCATCATCAGCATAAGCGATGACTGGAACTTGTTTGCATCCTATGGTAGCCCCTTTGCCAGCTTCTAGTAGCATGCGTATTTTGTCTTCCATGTACATTACCAGCATGCTGGAGGACAACACGCCACCCTGCTTTAGTCCCTGTTCTATGCGGCCGTCAGTAGAGACCGCTTCTCCCACCTTGACCTTCACGTAAAATTCTTGGTACAGGTTACGAAGTATGACGACGAGTCTTGGCGGTATGTTTGCACATATGAGTTTGTATATTAGTCCGTTGTGCCAGATAGAGTTGAAGCATTTTCGCATGTCAAGAAACGCGACATATGTTGTTTTCCCTATGTCTCTGTTGGCGGATATTACTTCTTGTAAGACGAAGTTAGCTTGTAGTGTGCCTCTGTTTTTCTGATAGGCAAACTGGAGTTCCGATGGAATGTTAGCTTCAGCCATCTTCGGGTACAATCTCTGCACCACCATCATCTCAAACGCCTTACAGAGCATAGTGAGGACAGATATATCCCTATAGTTATCAGTTTGAGACGGATCGCTGCCATGCCCTTTGAACACTGGAGTGACTAATCCAAATTTAAAGTTTTCTGGTATTTTACCAGTATCTAGAATCTGCTGCATAGCTTTAGCTATTGCCGAATTCGCCAACCCCTGCGCTTCCTTCAGGTGCTCTGTAGTGATTTAATCGAAGCCCGGGGCCTTATTATTCTTCATGGATTGTATGGCTACTTCCACTTCACTTATATTGATGGGATCTACTTGGTCCAGATCATTATAGTTTGTTTCGTATTTATTGCATACGTCTTCCACTACTCCATTCACTGCCTCTTTCCAGTTCTTATCAAAGCTGTTACTCTCAATTGGTTTACCTGTGCGAACGAAATGAGTTAAAAACGTCTGTGCGATCTCATTTGGTTTAAATACTTCCGCGCCGTCCACCACGATTCTCGGTATTCCCCTATTGGTTCTGGATTGTCGCATGAATGAGAAGTACCTTTTGGATAGACGGCTACATTCCATCTCTCTTCTTACATCGTCCCTCTGTTTTCTCTGTAGTTGTTGTCTTCTCTGCTCGTTCAAATATTGTCTCTTGATTGTTCGAAACAATTCCTCTGCCTTTTTTATATCTTGTCCTTCGGCAGATTTCCGGGTCTGTTTCGCCGCCAAACATTTTGCCCTGTATTCTGTTAGCATTGGGTTCCACCAGTGACTCGCTTGGTTTTGCTTTCCCCTTCTGGGTAGCACTTCTGCTGCTCTTCTAAATCCTTCAGCTACTTGAGCAATGTTCTCAGCGTTCTGCATTATACTATGTATCCTCTTATGATATTCTTCCGTTGCGCCATTTCTCCTGGCTCTTTCCCAGTTTATTCGTGGTCTTCTTGGTGGACTTGGCTCATGCACAGGTCCGGCTGCCGTTATTGTCATCAATACTGGTTCATGGTCTGATTTATTTAACGCGCTGCGTTCTGGTATATTATATATCTTAATCAAGTCGACGTGAAATTTGTCGACGAGAAAATAGTCTAGCAGTGATACAGGCGTCGTTTCTTGCATGTAGAATGAGCACAATCCATCAATTTCTGTCTTCGGGATCACAAGATCATACTCATACATGAGTCCTGCAATATACTTCTTGTTGTAGTGAGTGTCTCTTCTCAGATCAACATTCAGGTCAGCTCCAATAATAAGCATTCTCCCCATTCCATGTTGCTCTACGATGGCGCTAATTCTGTCTATCGTCTCCTGATACTCTATTATCTTATCTGCAGTCGTTCCAGTTGGCATGTAGGCAGCTATCAATATCATTTCAATGAGGTATCCCTGTACAATTACTGCTACTACTCTTGGGCTGCCCGTATCGCCCAATGGTATCAATTTCAGCTCTTCCTTTGCTAGTATGGCAACACCACCATGACCACGTGCTCCTAATTTGTCGGTAGTTGCATAGTCGTAGTGTGTATCGTAGCTTGTGGCAATTACAACATAGCTATCCCTTCTTAGGCTACTTTCTTGGCTTGCTTTTGACGTCCATGTCTCATTCAGAAGAATAATGTCGGTATTTTCTAATAGTGAGTTTGTGAACTCGTCGTCAGCCTTATAGCCCCGACAGTTGTATTGGACGAGATTAAGTTTTTTGTCTGACCACCGATTTCCCCTTTCATGCCAAATTTTGAGTTCCAGATGATCTGCCCACAAGAGACCATGTTGACCTCTCAGTCCTGCTTTACCATGCAATGCTATTCGCTCGTTTGCAAGAACCTTACAGTGGACACCGCTGCGCTCGGAGGTGTCGCTCTTGCCGTGCACCACGCTGTGCCGGCGCGACACGTTCTTCCACTTGGCCTCTCGCTGCAGGCTGTTGCCGCTCGCCTGCATTGTATGCGCCGTGAAGCGACGGTAGCTCAATTTATTTATCGCCAACACTTGCTCTGCCTTCTTTAAAGCTGCGCAGTGCTATATCACAGCTACCGCTACCAGTTTTACTTTCAGGACATTTGCATGCGCATAACTCAGCATGAGCTTGCGACAGCACTGCCACATATGGTCGATTTTTGGAGACTGTTATGCATAACTGGTTGCTGTATTTGTTTTAAGTACCGCAACGAGAAACCATTTTACGCTGTTCTGAATTCAGACTGGTTATTGATTCGACACTGATTGAATCAATTGGAATCGTTCAATCAAAATTCATTGAATCAAAACATAACTTATTCACCACCAGATCTTTTGATTCATGAATCGTGATTGAATCAAAACCCGCATCAAATCAAGGCTGATTGAATCAAAAGATTTAACGATTAAAGTACACTGGTAAATTGTGCAAATACATGCAGTCCCAGTGGCTACATTCGTTTATACTGAAATACTATTGCTGTTAAAATGTTTTAATTATCATATATATATATATATATATATGTATATATATGCATGTTTCCATTTTTATTGATTTGACAAAAATTCACCTCATATATTTAAACGTTGAATCAAAACGTGAATCGATTAAAATATTTGTTTTGATTCTTTGAATCGGAAGGAATCAATTCTCAAAATTGTATCCGTGAATCGAACGGTGATTCAATCATTCAGATAAAATGAATCATGATTGAATCGTTCCAAAACAAAGTTGAATCAATAACCAGTCTGGTCCTGATGCCGAAACACTGTATTGGACCTGAGTGTAGCTAGTAGACAGTTGCTGTCCCTTTCTCGTACTCGGTCCATGATGACCCCTCGGTAGTAACCATTTTCCGGTGTGTTTATGCTGCCAGGGAGAGTCAGTACCGGCCACTAGCCCGCGCAGATGAAATTGTCATCAGATAGACTGGGTTCAGTTTGAAAGCCGACTGGAGACTTTGCTTGCTGCTTTGGACGACTGCTTCTTGCGATCCAAGCAGACTGGTTATTGATTCACCTTTTTGAAAGGATTCAATCACGATTCATTTAGGAATATGAATGATTCAGTCACCGTTTGATTCATCGATAACCATTTTGAAAAATGATTCTTTCCGATTCAAAGAATCAATTTTTTTTGGGATCAAATGACGTTTGACTCACCATTGAAATAGCATTGCACAGTCTTTTTGATTCAATCATGATTCATGAATACACAAATCCGGTGGTGAATCGATTCTTCTTCGATTCAATGGATTTTGATTGAACGATTCCAATCGATTCAATCAGAGTCGAATCAATAACCAGTCTGGATCCAAGGCCAGTTGAGATGTTGGTAGATAATTTTACAGATTTCTGGTTTTAGATGCTGCTGACTGATGCATACCTGAAACGTTTGCTACTCCTCGACGCACTCTGGTCCCCTGGGAGTCCGAAGGATCGCAGCAGACTATCCGTGCTCGTAAGCGAGCATATATTGTGGAATGGGCGCCATATAGCCTAGTAGCTGCGGCGCCCTTAACCCAAATCATCATCGTATATTGTGGAGCCTTTGACCGCAGGATCACAACAGAGAACTTGATTTCCTTCAGATATGAAAGTGTTTTTGCCCCGCACACTGTCGAAGAGACAAAACACGACTCCGGCGCAGGTATATGGGACGACTCATCGTTCTTCGTCTCTGAGGTCTGGACCGCATTCATCGGATTTCGGGGAAGCTTAGCCCCGCCCACTTCTTCCTGTGCTGCGGGTGGCAGACAGGGACGTCTCGCATCCTTCTGAAGTTGCTATTTGCCAACGAGATTGCAACTGCGTTATGACAGCGCAGCAGAAGAGGCAACATAGACCGAATGTTTTTACGACACATAATCCTCAGTGATGTGACCAATGATGATTTTACCTCTACTGCAACTATTTTCTTACCACACGTCTTACATGCCGGAACTGAAATATGTGATGAGCGGTTTGGGAGATGTTGCAGAGGGACCAGATGGTATCCATAACAATATTATTCGTCTGCTTCCTGAGGGAGCGATGTAAGTTTTATTTTCCATTGTTAATTCACTCCGGGAAAATGGAGTTTCCTGCAGCCTGGCGAGAGGTTATGGTCATTCCGACTTTAAAGCCCCAGTAGTAGGGCTTGGAATGGACCCCTTCCATTATCCTCCTATTTCACTTACATCGGCTCTTTGCAAGGTAATAGAGAAAATGGCTAACAAGGCCAGTTTGGTGTTTATCAGATGACAACTTCTTCGCGAATCATAGTATGTTTTTAGGAAACACCGTGTTCCTGTTGACCATATGTTAACCCTCGATGCAATAGTGCGTGTCTCTTTTAAGGAAAAAACATGTAGGAGTCATTTTTATGATATCGAAGCTGCTTACGATACCAGTTGGCGTCATAATATCATCTTAGAGTAGTTAAGTGCGGAACTCTGGTATCTACGGGACTTTTCCTGTATAACTTTTTTAAATCTGAATGGTATTTTAAGGTCCGTACCGATAACAACCTCACAAATAGTTATTTACAGGTGAACGGTTTCTCGCAAGGTGGTGTGCAGTGTGACACTGTTCATCGTCATAATGAACGGCATCGGAGACGAACTGCCACAGTCGGTCGGTCGGGCGCTTTGTTGACGACTTCTCCATATGGTAGCGCGCATCCAGCACGCGTGCTGTGTCGTCATAATGAACGACATCGGAGACGAACTGCCACAGTCGGTCGGTCGGGCGCTTTGTTGACGACTTCTCAATATGGTAGCGCGCATCCAGCACGCGTGCTGTGTCGTCATAATGAACGACATCGGAGACGAACTGCCCCGGTCGGTCGGTCGGGCGCTTTGTTGACGACTTCTCCATATGGTAGCGCGCATCCAGCACGCGTGCTGTGTCGTTATAATGAACGACATCGGAGACGAACTGCCACAGTCGGTCGGTCGTGCGCTTTTGTTGACGACTTCTCCATATGGTAGCGCGCATCCAGCACGCGTGCTGTGTCAGCTGCAGCTGTAGCTGCAGCTTTATCGTGTCAGCTGCAGCTGGCTGCTGCTCGACTCCAGAGATGGGGCTATGCTGAATGGGTGTCGCAGTCAGTATAGTCAGTATACTGTGCAGTTGCGCATACGTCGCACACATGTGGTGCACGGGTGTCCGCGGTGTGGGGGTGGAGCGACCACGCTTCCCTTGTGGGGAAATTGTATTAGTCAGCCGTGTACTTGTTTAGTTTACAAGAACCGTTTTAGAATACTCAAGAAAGGTGTTCTAAAGTCTCGAACCTTTTAAAATGTGTTTCACGTTCTTCATAAAGCAGATGGAAGGACACGTTTGCTACTTTATCGTTCTTAACTTTTCCTTGCGTTTTTACCTTATCCGTTCTGAGCTGGACTGCGCCTGTTTTGTATACGACTTTGCGTGTGCAACTAGCAAACGAACATTGGGCACCATCCTTCACACGGCGATCCGAATCATCATCAGAGTTTTCCATACTTCTCCCATCACGAGTTTTCCTGCCGAAACTCACGAACTTTCTCTCCCAGACAATTGCTTGTGTTGCGATACGCATTCGAGTTACGACCGTTTTCCTTGCACCCAGCCTATAAATATATTTTGTATCGTAGCAGGCATGCAATGTCCTCGCCAGTTCTGTTCCATGCGCCGTTGCTTTTTGTGTGAGGATGCGGGAGCGTACCCGTTACCTACTAGCCTTACTCGACGCTGAACCACTGGTAAACGGAGTGTCTCTGTCCACCGTCAAAGTCCTCTAGGTTGATTCTTATCCTCGCAGTGACGATCTAGCTCCGCGGTCATCTGCCATAGGTGGTCCAGTCCCCACCAGAACTCGACATTCAGGGTTCCGAATGTCGAAGCCCCCTTGTAGGCCTACCAGTAGAGGTAGAAGTCCTGGCTCGGTTGTATATCGGCTCGTCGCTGGAACAGAGTCCATCCTTCTCCGTCCGAATTCAGCTTCGGTCCATCCTTCTCCGCTAGATTGTCGCTACGGACTGCGGCTCGTAGCTGGAGCACTATCCGCCCGTCGCCGTCCGTGTTCAGGTCGCCGAAACCCCCCTTGTACTCATCCCAGTCGAGGTAGAAATCCTGGCTTGGCTGAATGTCGGCTCGTAGCTGAAACACTGTCCGCCCGTCGCCGTCCGTGTTCAGGTCGCCGAAGCCCCACTTGTAGGCCTCCCAGTCGAGATAGAAGTCTTGCCTGGGGTTGACTCATCAGCTCGTCGCTTGATGACGGTCCATCCAGCGTCATCCTTGTCCTGGTCGCAGTAGGCCTGCACCGATTGCTGAGAGCTGTCCAGGCCCGGCTGCAGCAGGTGGATGCCGTTCTGGGCCTCGGCTGGCAGCTCGCTGCAATCGCGAGGTAGCGGGATCTGGGTACGGTGGTCTGCAGTGGACGCCGCTCTGGGCCTCGGCTGGCAGGTCGCTGCAATCGCGAGGTAGCGGGATCTGGGTGCGGTGGTCTGCAGTGGACGCCGCTCTGGGTCTCGGCTGGGAGCTCGCTGCAATCGCATTCCCGAAAGTCAAGAAGAGAATAGGACAGGTAGCCCTCAGTAGACTGTGCATATGCCACACACGCACACGCATCTGATGTCCGGATACCCGTTGTGTGAGGAGCGACCGCGCTGCCCTCGATGTGGGGATGAGCACAAAATGACCGACATGCGGTCGTCGCCCCTGTAAACCCCAATAAACAAACAAACAAGCAACCTTCGATGTGGGGAAACTTATCAGTCAGACATACGCTTTGTGTCTGTCCCCATATTTGCTATGAAAGTGTGAGATTATTTTGCTCCAGCGCCCTTCTTGCCTTACCAGATCTGCTGGGTGATATTCTGAGTTCATTTCCGAGGTTTTTCGTTTTCTTACTCATATCCATTTCTCTGTGTTTTTCGTCGCCAGTTTCGTAGTTTTCCTTTTTTCCTGGCTGCTTTCTGTTTGCAAATGGCTTTCTTGGCCTGCTGAATGTTGACAGTTTTGTTTTCGCCTGCTCGCTTACTTTGTATTTAGCGCTTGTACTTTTTGCCTTTTCGTTACTTTGCTGGATCTTTTAGTGTACAGCTGAAGTTTGTTCACCATTGACTCACGTGCTTTTGTGAAAATGCTTAAAGCATATTTATTTGTGGGCGGGAGTCCACAAACTGGAGTGTGTGGTTAGTAGGTTACGTTACCTGCAGTTTTTTACTAGAGATCACAAGCGGTCCCCGCTTGCTTCGCTGCGCGAAGAGGCGACGCCGTTGGCGTCGGTGGTGCCGTTAACTTACGCCGACCAAAACAGGTATTACAGCGTTTTATTTATTTAGCGGCCCCGCTCAGCTGAGGTCCCTGGAACTAATAGCATCGAGCTAATGCTAAAAGCTTTTTCGAGCGACGGCTATTTGGATCGGATTTATCATTCCGAGAGAAGGAAAACATGAGAGAAGGAAAGCACGGCATTCTGACGCGTGCCGTGCCCGACACTGGCATCGGAGCGACTTGATTTTTTTTTGTCGTGGATCGTCACAGCTTGAAGCTGTCGCGTGTGCAAATTTCAGTCATCGGTGTTCCCGTCTGTGCTGTGCATGTGGCTAAATAAATGAGGACACACAGACAGACAGACGTACGGCTGGAAAATTAGTGATTTAGATGTGACTAAGCCAGACTTGATTTGAAATTGCCAGATTTGATTTTTATCTATCGCGTGCTGCAGCTGCACACTAATCGCTTTGTGGACTCGCGCTCCAAAATTCACAGTTTGAGGCCTCGACTCCGTCTCGGGCCACAAACTGTGAATTTTGTCGCGCTCATCCACAAAGCTATATTGGTGACTATGTGTGTTTTGTTTCTTATGTTTCGTTTTCTGGCTCGCATTGTTTTTCTGCGAGTTACTAGCCTGTGTCGCGCTGTTTTCGTTTTGCTCTTTTCTGACGTTTTCCTGGCTTTGGCTAGTTTTTGTTGTGACGATTCGTTTTGAGTTGCTGACGAACGAACGAATGAACGAACGAAAGACTTTATTCCAGACCTCAGGGGTCCATATCTGGGTTGCATAGTTACCTACAGTTACATACAGTGTACACGCTGCAGCTCAGGTCCCTCATTGGTCATGCTGTGTGTACAGCCGACCAATCCAGGAGCACCTTATTCTCGACCTGTATCTGAGGCTACTCCTGCAGATCCCTGATAGGATGCCATTGGCACACCCATCCACTCGCAACATAAAGCTATATTTACATTTACGAATGATGGCCTGACAAGAAGGAACATTGCAAATAGCACAGGTGAAGCTAGTGCTATCAAATTTTGACAAACCGATGGTCCTCTTCAACAGGTTATGGTAACTAGTCACAAACTTATTCATTGGTCCTTTCTTGAATTTCCACCACAAGTGGGCGCAATACAGTGCTGAACAGTGGGCACGAAACAGAGTCAACTTGGTGTATACACTGCACATGTGAAATTTCCGTATTATCATGTTGCCTTGGCCAAATACACTCCTATTCTGTCTCCAAATGTCAGCATCATCACTGGGATCACTGGATATAAAATGTCCTAAATACTGCACTTTCTCAGTGCTTTCAATCTGTTTCCCCCTACCTGGAAGACTGGAGTTTGTACATATTGGAGCAATCTAGAACTACAGCACATTACATAGCTTTGCAATGCATTATACTTTACATCATGGGAGAGACCAAACTCATTGCACACATCCAGCAATCGCTGTAGCCCCACAGCAGATGGTGCCAACACAACAAGGTCATCAGCATACATCAAATGGTTAACAAACTTATCCCCAACATAGCATCCAGCCGTGCAGTTGTTATGCATTGAACTGAGCTCATCAATGTACAAGTTGAACAGGTATGGGGATAGGATTCCACCCTGCCTCACACCATTAGACACCCCAAAATATGTGAAAAGTGTTGATCCCCACCTGACACACATCTTCTGTTTAGAATACCAATATGACAGCACTCTGACCAGATATGCAGGCACTCTCCTCTGAGTAAGTTTATCAAAGAGCAGGCCATGATTTATCCTATCAAAAGCTTTACTAGCATCAAGAAAGCACAAATTAACTCTTCCATTCATTGTGATGTAAGAATCAATCATATCTTTCATCGCATATATGCATAGATCAGGACCAAGACCCTTTTAAAAGCCAAACTGATTTTCATGTGTACCAATGAAAGGTTTAAGTCTATTGAGCAACACAACCTCCAATACCTTGCTGACCACATTTGCTAATGCTACAGCTCTGTAATTACTCATCGAGCTGATTGAGCCAGCTTTATTCTTTATCACTGGAACAAGGATTACCCTCATCAAGCATTCTGGCAATACTCCATGCACCAGACAGGCATAAAAACAATGGCTGAGTAGAGTCACAAAATATTTTGAAGCAAACTTTAAATGCTCTGCAAACAAGTCATCAGCTCCACAGGATTTCCCAGGAGACAATTCCAAAATTGCGCATCTGATCTCTTGCTCAGAGACATATGTATGTAAGGGATAATTTCCTTCATTGCCAGCACAAATGGTGCACATCTTACTCGGTACTGAGTTCAACAGCTCTTTGAATTGCCTTGCCCATAATGATGCAATGTCTTCCTCCCCACAGACTCCCTCTGCAGTGGTGGGCCGAGGCACCTTAGAACCACTCATTGATTTAACCTCCTTCCAAAAACCTTTGGTGTCCATGTTTGCCAGTTTTTTGGCAATGGCTTCACCCCTAAGCTCATTTTCATGTCGCTTTATGTACCTCATAGCTAATTTACTCCTTGCCTTAGCTTGTCTATGTGCTTCAAAGATGGGACCATGTTTCGGTCTGCCAGCTTCCTTCCAGGCCAAGAACAGGTCCCTTGAGATATTATAAGCCTCCTCCACATATTCACTCCACCCAGGCTTAGCAAACCTTTTGTTTGACCTATAATTTGTCAGCAACTCACTGCCTGCCATACTCAAACATTTTATTATGTCTTCATAAAACTGAAAGATGTCACTTACATGCGTTTGTGATGTACAGTTTGCATCAGTGCATCCCACAACTGCTGGAATCTCCAGCTCTCCTAGATGATAGGCACAAGCCTCGGTATACGTGACCAATTCCTGACCACTTACTCTTTTCCAATCCGGCTTTTTGGTGATGCATTCCTTTTCCTCAACAATACAAGGCAACTTTGAGACATTGATCCATGTCAACACTGGCATATAGTCATCCTGTGCAATGCCATAGCTAATTTCCATGGTTGAGATGACCTG
Source organism: Chirona hameri (assembly GCA_036785665.1). Classification (NCBI taxonomy): domain Eukaryota; kingdom Metazoa; phylum Arthropoda; class Thecostraca; order Balanomorpha; family Balanidae; genus Chirona; species Chirona hameri. Next base: position 100,823 of record JAXIVJ010001304.1, on the reverse strand, counting down.
ATGCATGTCATAGCTGGACACGGCATGATCCAGCCATGACACAGTTCCCCAGCTATCACTCACATATGTAAAACTACAGGGTGTCCGGGAAAAAAACATACTCTGGATTTTAGCTCGTGCTTCAATATGCACGTGCCATTTTTTTAAAACTTGTCATGATTATAGCTGGGAACGTGGCAAAACTGACGAACACAGAAATAAGTCCTTTGATATGTTTTGTAATATTGCAAAGGCGTTTTGTGTGGAAGCCTACATTCCAGGGTGTGTTCCAGGGTGTCCGGAAAAAAGATACTGTGATTTTCCGTAATAATTTCGATTATAAACAAGCAATATTACAAATTCGAGTATCGTTATATTCACCAGTTCATGGCAAAACAGATAAGCCATGACATTTGTACAGGCACTGTCCCTGTCAGCCTCAAGGCGGAGGTGGCGTGGGCACCCTATTCCCCGGACCTCAGTCCATTGGATTCCTTTCTATGAGGAGACCGTGTTTACATAGATCAAGGACCGTGTTTACGAAGAAAATCCCAGAACAACAGAAGACCTGAAGCGCGCCATCATCGGAGAAGTCGCCCGAATGCCCTCAGCGATGATCGACAAAGCTGTCGACCATCTGCAGACTGTGCGACTGCCTCAGCTGATCCGCCGGAAGGGGGCGCTCATCGAGCATCTTCTGTAAGAGGCTGCACTGTGAGCTGTGACTGACAGAGGGAGTCTCTGTACAAATGTCATGCATTATCTGTTTTGCCATGAATGTGAATATAACGATACTCGATTTTGTTCAAAAAAAATATTGTTTGTTTATAGCTGAAATTATTACCGAAAATCACAGTATCTTTTTATCCGGACACCCTGGAACACACCCTGGAATGTATGTAGGCTTCCACACAAAACGCCTTTTCAATATTAAAAAAACATCTCAAAGGACTTGTTTCTGTGTTCATCGGTTTTGCCACGTTTCAAGCTATAATCATGAAAAGTTTCAAAAAAATTGGAACGTGCATATTGAAGCACGAGCTAAAATCCAGAGTATGTTTTTTTTCCGGACACCCTGTATCTGCAGGTAACCGTAGTCTGTTTGAGATAGTGAGGGAATGATCCTCACAAAAAAAATCAGTCATATACTTGCAAAATAAATTTTGCCCACTCTGCCCTAAGTTTGCGTTCCAGTCCCGAACTATTAAGTATGCAGTAAGGTTGAGTTCCTCCATAACAGAGCTGAGTTCCCCTAATTTCCCCAAATATTCTTGTTCATTGTTAGCACATTGGTAGGGCAAATAGAGGTTGATAATTATGAAACTCTTTCCATCTAAAGACACTTTGATCCCAATACACCAGTCTAACCCAAACTGCATAGTCTCAATATAATTTTGCAGTGACCCTCGAAACAGAATGGCCACTCCTCCAGGGGCATGCCCCACACGAAAACCATCACAGAGGTCAACTGTTGAAGAACCAAAACCGACAAAATCGTTATGTATACTATTTATGCAGCACAAATCCTGCTGGAAAAACCAAGTTTCCTGCAGACAAAGTATGTCTGTTTCAAGCAAAAGTGTTTGCAAATCAGTTCGAAGGTAACATGACTGTAACGTTTTGGGAAGTCCACGACAGTTATAGAAACCTAGCCGTAACGTAAGACATGGTTATTACTTTGCTACCTTGCCCTGAGTACCTAGTCATTTTACTGTGTGTCAGGTGAGGACTCATCCCCTCCCACAGCACTGCCTTTCCACCAGCGAAAGTAAGCACCTTCTGGCCACACTGCATCATCCATGAACACTTTCGGGTTTTCACACTCTGCGTACACATGGAAGGAGTGATATGTGTCATACCTGGCCTGCACCTGTTTCACTCGCACTTGGAGTTTAAGCTTCTCCTCCAAGTGTCCCTGCAGCATCTCACATGTAACAGTCGTGTCAAATCGTGAAGCGAAGACACTAGCATATTTTGCTTTTGTTACCTTTTTCACAGTAACAAGCCCTGATCCTTTAGCATACCCACACACTGGACTTTTCCCAGCTACACCTGTCTTGCTCTGAGATGCACCTTTCACAGCATCGGCAGGCACAGCCTTAACCTTATCGTTAACCTTGCGCATGGTGTTCCAGTTTGCCACCTTTGCAGCATCTCATGCTGACCTCTTTCGTGTCCTTCTTCACGTTATTTGCTGTGCTTTGGTCGCCAGTTTTGCAATGTTCTTTTTCTCAGATGTTTTCTGAGGTTTCTGTTTCCCAACCAAACTGATTTGTTATTTACATGACCTGTGTGTCTCCCGATTTTTTTCTTCTCAGTAGAAAGGAGGGAACAGGTCCGCTAGCTAGACCGGAGAACAGAGACCGTCCTCTTGGCGTTCTCCCCGTAGAGGGGATGGCTCACGGAGGAAGACATGAACTCGTAGACGGAGCTCGTTTCCGCATCCAAGAAGTCGGGCAGGAAAGCGTTTATCCTGTCCACTCTTTTCCCAAAACACACATATAGGGGAAGCTCTCCGTATGATGAAGTGGAGATGAGAGAGGTTCCTCGCCTCAGTTTCCCGATCAAGCGAATCTTGTCCCCGTGTCGGGAGGCATCACTAGCTCTCCCCAAAGTCGTGTTGGTCTCCTGAGTGATGCCTCTCAGTTTCTTCACTGAATCCAACAGTACAGGCGATATGTTTTGCATCTGCCTCGAGTTCTGCTATCATGTTGGACTTCTCGATCCGTTGGAAGGATTGGATCGATTGTTGGTACATAGCGGATAGGTCTTTTCCGCTTCGCTGGAGGCCTACTAAGACTGATTTGAGGTCGTTTATCTCGATGTTATGAGATGAGGATTTTCTGTCCTCTCCTTTATCTTCTTTCTTCCCCTCTCTGCCCTCGTCCTTCTTAGCTTCTGGAAATGCTCCCTTGGCTTGTTGAGGGTTTCCGAGATCCGGAAGCGCGACTCAATCCTTGGATGGTTTGGGGACGGGCTTCTGCCCCTTGGCGGGAGAAGGGGCCATCTTCGAGGTTCCTTTGGAGCAGAGCTAGCCGCTGGTCAAGCTTGTGAATCCTACTCTGGAGGTTCTTCCCTGGAGTTGGGACTTTTTCCAAAGCACCTGCAAAAGGCTCGAATGGCACAGATGTCGATTTCGGGATCTCGATGCAAGATAATTTTCCTTGTGCAGTTGTCGCGGAAATTGACTCGAACACACGATCAAGCTCGTTTAACATGCAAGACAGGTCTCCCCAATTGCTTTGACCAAAGCCCTGGATGTCCATGTGGTGTGTCGATGATACCTGATTTTTTCAGTGATCAGGGCACTCCGAAGAAGTTGTCTGCGTCCGTCTCGCTCTCCTCGACTGAAGCCGCCATGGCGTTTGGAGGGGGAAGGAGTGTGCTTCTGGAGGAGGCTGGGGGCGAGACTCAGAGACATACTCCGCTGCCTTGGGCACGGTGTCGACGTGCATGGGTGGCGGAGGAGGGATCATTGCCCTCAGCGCTGGGGGGCCCGGGTCGGGTCGGCTGAAGCCACCTTGGGCGACTGTCCCCGTAGTTGAGGCTGAGAAAATACCCCAGTGACCCCTCCGAGTACAGGCGCTCGGTAGGGGTGACGACCAGCAGCTTGCCCACATCGTGTCGGAATGCGCTCTCGCTGACTACCTTTCCGTTTGGGAGCCGAAGGCCGCGGCGCAGAATTTGCAGGTACTCTTTAATCAGCCAATAGAGGAAACGTACAAGAGAGGCTGGCTCTGCGGATACGTACTTGTAAGCCGGAAGGGCACTCTCGCTGTCTGCCCAGCAGGCCTCGAGATCCCCCATCTCCAGGGTGGTTCCCCCGAGCTCCACGGTTTCGAGTCGGAACTGCACTGCGTTGAATCCGGCTTTCCACAAGTAGCCTCTTTTGGCCATTTCCGTTGCGCCATCCAGGCCCGTGGCGCAGAATATATAGAGTAGTGAGTGGCGTCCAGTTGCAGTAGGATCAAGGTGACGAGAGCCGAACAAGCAGGGTTTCGCGAATCGAAAACCCGGTGTAGGGATAGCCTAGGGCCTGTAGGTACAAGGTCGCCTGTGGTCCGTCGGGTCCCAAGTCCCACTTCTTCTCCATCAAGCGCCTGACCAGGTTGATCATTTCGGGGAAGGGGACAGAGCCGACGAGAATGGCTGGTCCGACGGTCATTATCTCACTGAATGAAAGGAGATGCCCCAGCATACTATTGGAGAGATTCTGGAGCGAAAGAATCCCGAACCTGAAGGACTCCGGGAGTTGCAGTCGATCGGTCTTGTCCCCTCTCGTCGCGATGAAACACAGAGACAGGCAGGCCGCGGAAAGGGGAGACATCATCGCATCCATGGCCTCGGAGTTGTACCCTCTCAGACCCAGGTCAGTTGTACCCTCTCAGACCCAGGTCCGCTATCAGGCTCTTATCTACCAGAATCACTCCCCGTTCCCACACCCCTCGTCGTTCGGTCAGCTCCCGGTCGCGTCTGGCAGCGCGATGCCACTGCAAGCAGCCCGATGATCTGCTTCAGTTCGGATGCGGTGGCCTCGGAGGCTCCGTCTCCGTCCCCCCACACCTTGAATGCCCCCGGCCCGTACAGGCTCGTGCGCTGTTTGGCTGGAATTCCGTAGTCAGCCTGTGCCGGCTCAGTGTGGACATCGAGTCTCTTCAGTGCGAACCTCCAGCATTGTTCGACCACGTCGGAGTTCTGTGTCCTGTTCATGATCACACTCCTCAGATTGGCCACCGGATCTCCTGCAGCCGACGGCACTGAGAAGGGAAGCGGAAGAAGCGCCTTGGGATACTCCCGGAGGGTGTTGTTGATAGCTAGTGGCTCGTTAAGGCAGGTGATATCTATCCCGGCCACCTTCACGGTGTCGAGAGAGGGGTCTCTCGGCATCTTTCTGCGGGAGGAGTTGGACGGACTTAGGAATTCTTGTGGCGGTGGCGGTTGTGGGGTAGTAAGGCTGTTGCTCTAAAGCTGTCTCGGTGAAATAACAATACACTAAGTGAGATATAAAGTCTCTGTAGACCGTCTGGATCATAACTGTGTCTCCCGAATTTGCGTAAAACAGTTGTTACGGCACTTTATAACCTCCGCAATTGCGGGGCCCGAAACCCCCATGCTCTGTCTTCTCAGTTTGAAGCGAACCATCATGCGCAGCATTGGGCTTCGGGACTGCCCTGGTAAAGGCGCCCTGGTATAGCCTTTACCAGGGGACTGCCCTGGTAAAGGCTACTCACTACCCGCCACTGTATGCTGGCTGGCCACTGTTTCTTGTACGACTTTCTATGTCAAGCTGCAATGCATTTCTCCCCGCTCCTTCGCGCTCGCAAAGCCAATGTAGTGCTAAGAGGGCTGTATATTAACCTCAACGGCTCTGGGTGCAGTGAAACGCCAACAACAACACCACTCCCCAACATGTATCACATGGATGACAGACGAAATGATTCAAAGCAAAGGACAACAACACTACGACATAGACGAATAGCGCAATGTACCAATATTTGCAGGCAGCGGGGGTGGCGGATGGCTGATGTGTTGGCTCGGCCGCCGTCCCGGAAACAGTGCACACTACGTGCAGTCCACAGGGTACTAGAGAGCGAGCCGCGCGTGACGGGAGAGGCTAGGCAGAGGCACAGGCAAAGGCTGTATGGGTAGACGGTAGACAACCCAAATAGCACGCTCGCCCCCCAGTCTCACGAAAAGGGCGTTGCACTTCTACTTGAGTTTTGCGATTGCTGTAATTGGTGTCTATTATAGTGCGTGTATGCGACGTTTTCATTCCTAGGCTGTTTTAACTGGCCTGATCTCCATTTCCACTTCCTTCAGTGAATACGTTTCGCCTCTTCAGCTGTCCCAAGCGACGCCTCTGACGATGACAGTTTGACAACTCAAATACGGTCCTTTCGGGTTAGACGCCCAGCAATCATTATACCACCAATCGCATTTGCACGTCTGTGCACAGTTGAAGCCTCTTGTCCTGGTCTCTATCCTTAGTGGTGAACTTCTGGCCATTATGGTAGTTGAGGCTGTCGCCGGCATCACCGGTGTAGTTGGTCACAGCCAGCCGATAGCCGTTACCTTCCGAATCGATTCTGAACGGTGGTAGACGGCGTGTCTTTGTTCACTGTCGAAGTGCTCTAGCCGAGGTAGAAGTCCTGGCTCGGTTGTATGTCGGCTAGCCGCTGGAGCAGGGTCCATCCTCCCCCGTCCGAATTCAGGTAGCCGAGGCACTCCCTGTTGATTCTCAGTCCGTGGCGACAATCTAGCGGAGCGGTCGTCTGCCACAGGTGCTCCAGCCCCCACCAGGACTCCCCATTCAGCTTTCCGAGGCCCCTTGTAGGCCTACCAATGGAGGTAGAAGTCCTGGCTTGGCTGAATGTCGGCTGGTAGCTGGAACACTGTCCGCCCGTCGCCGTCCGTGTTCAGGTCGCCGAAACCCCTCTTGTACTCATCCCAGTCGAGGTAGAAATCCTGGCTTGGCTGAATGTCGGCTCGTAGCTGGAACACTGTCCGCCCGTCGCCGTCCGTGTTCAGGTCGCCGAGCCCCCACTTGTAGGCCTCCCAGTCGAGATAGAAGTCTTGCCTGGGGTTGATGTTGGCTCGTCGCTTGATGACGGTCCATCCAGCGTCATCCTTGTCCTGGGCGCAGTAGGCCTGCACCGATTGCTGAGAGCTGTCCAGGCCCGGCTGCAGCAGGTGGATGCCGCTCTGGGCCTCGGCTGTCAGGTCGCTGCAGTCACGAGGTAGCGAGGTTGCAGTGATCGAGGGTCTAGGTGCAGTGGTCTGCAGTGGACGCCGCTCTGGGCCTCAGCCGCCAGGTCGCTGCAATCGCGAGGTAGCGGGATCTGGGTGCCTCGGCTGGCAGGTCGCTGCAATCGCGAGGTAGCGGGATCTGGGTGCCTCGGCTGGCAGCTCGCTGCAATCGCGAGGTAGCGGGATCTAGGTGCGGTGGTCTGCAGTGGACGCCGCTCTGGGCCTCGGCTGGCAGCTCGCTGCAATCGCGAGGTAGCGGGATCTAGGTGCGGTGGTCTGCAGTGGATGCCGCTCTGGGCCTCGGCTGGCAGCTCGCTGCAATCGCGAGGTAGCGGGATCTGGGTGCGGTGGTCTGCAATGGACGCCGCTCTGGGCCTCGGCTGGCAGCTCGCTGCAATCGCGAGGTAGCGGGATCTAGGTGCGGTGGTCTGCAGTGGACGCCGCTCTGGGCCTCGGCTGGCAGCTCGCTGCAATCGCGAGGTAGCGGGATCTGGGTGCCTCAGCTGGCAGGTCGCTGCAATCGCGAGGTAGCGGGATCTGGGTTCCTCGGCTGGCAGGTCGCTGCAATCGCGAGGTAGCGGGACCTAGGTACGGTGGTCTGCAGTGGACGCCGCTCTGGGCCTCGGCTGGCAGGTCGCTGCAATCGCGAGGTAGGGGGGTCTGAGTGCGGTAGTCAACCAACCCCATTGTGGCGCCTCAAAGCACCAATCATCATTATCATCAACCTGGTCTAACCTGGTCGTCGGGAGTCTAATATGTCGATTCTGGAGACGAGTTTTCCGATGAGCGGTTGGATCTTGGACAAGTCTGCTCAATGAGCCGCGGCAGCTGGTCACGAGTGCTAGCGACATCAACTGAGGGCTGCGACTGGCTGGCCCCGCTGAGTCCGCACTGTGCCGCCGGCCGAGGACGGTCAGCAGACGTACACAGTGCGGCACACAGTACACACAGCGTGACGCACCACGCCACACCACGACACAAGCCAGAGCCAGCCAGAGACAAGCCAGAGCCACACCACGACACAAGCCAGAGCCACACCACGACACAAGCCAGAGCCACACCACGACACAAGCCAGAGACAAGCCAGAGCCAGCCAGAGACAAGCCAGAGCCAGCCAGAGACAAGCCAGAGACCGGTACCGCAGTGGCAGCGTCCACCGGCCCAACTGGGACGCAACTCCGACTCTGACCCAACTGCAGAGGAGTGGGTTTATGTGACCGGCGGACGCCAAACGGACAGCGGAGGCTATATGGCTGGCCGGGTTCAAGGCTATATGGCTGGCCCGGTTCAAGGCTATATGGCTGGCCGGGTTCAAGGCTGTATGGCTGGCCGGGTTCAAGGCTGTATGGCTGGCCGGGTTTAAGGCTGTATGCCAGCACGGCAGGCAGGTAGGCAGTTAGGCAGTGTTTACGTCGATGCGGCTAAATGTTGGTTTGGATGTGGTTCTGGCCTGCCGGCTGGTAAATATTTATTACGAGCGAGCGCGAAGCGCTCGCTCGTCTTTCCATGGTATATGGGATAAATCTGAATATGAGCGGCCCGGCCCGGCCCGACCCGTGGCGACGCTTTTGAGAAGCTCATATCTCTGCAACCACACGTCCGATTGACAAGCTGACTTCTTTGCTGAGCATCCCCATCCAACCTACCCTGTTTGAGACCAGTACCGACTCATGTGGGTGTCTACCACTGCGCGTGACGCGTGCCGCGTGAGGGGTGTTGCAAAGTGTTTTCTCGCAAAAACTCTGCAACGGCTGAGCCGATTGTATGCAAATTTGGTGTGTGGTTAGGGACCCCTCAACCGCCAGTTTCCCACAAGTCAGGGATGGGGTGCCTCTGCACGTGCGCACGTGCACACCCCTATTCTATATCTCAGGAACGGTTGAGCCGATTGTGTTCAAATTTGGTGTGTGGTTAAGGACCCCTCCGCCGCCGCCTACCCACAAGTCATGGGTGCCTCTGCACGTGCGCACGTGCGCACCTCTTTGTTGTATCTCAGGGACTACTTGCCCGATCGGGTTGAAATTCACCATACATTTATGTCGCGCTCGCTCGTTCATCGCCAACTACGGCGCCTTACTGGTATGTCACAATGTTCGTACACAGCAGCACCTGTATACAATCCATATTTATTGGGGATGATTCTGAGTGAAGATGTAACGTGTTATCAGTTTTTTTTTTTTTGCAGTCCGACTGAATTGAGGTTTTTGATTTGTCAGCATAGCTGTTGTGGTTTAACCCGCGCCGTGCCGGTGCTCGGCGCCAACTTCGCCGTGCCGGGGGGGGGGGGGGGGGGGGGGTGTTTAGACACCCCCCCACCCTCCAACTCGAAACCTAAAAGGGCTAGAAAGACTCAGTAAAGCGTATTCGAAAGCTCTCGACAAGCGTATTCGAAAGTACTTCAGATATTTTTTCCTAAAGCCAATATTAAGGTCACCAGAGGTCATCAAAGGTCAAATTTTCCAGTTTTTGGACTCCGCTCGAGAAACCCCCAGATATCACATGGAAACCCCCAGATATGCTAACTTGGAACAAGCGGAAAACAAATGGAAAGCTATTGAAACATGCAATCGACAAGGTGTCCTCAGATTTTAGCTCAGGTCAATAGTTGAGGCTCCAGAGCTCATCAAATGTAAAAAATACTATTTTTTACTAAACTGGTTTTCTCGAATAACGTTTTATCTAATAACGACAAGGCAATCATTTTGATGCTATCCTGTTTGTCTCGTCAAGGCGCTTCGACTCATATTAGTGTTGACCAGGTTAGGTCAACTTCAAAATTTGACCTCAGGTCAAGGTCAAGTGGTGACCCAAGTAGGTCATGTTGCGTATGGGAAGACGTACCTCGACGATACAAACACATTTGTGTCGGTTTCACTTCTCTATCGTCATTATGTCGAGTTATTGACATACAACTGTTGGTGACCTCGGATGACCCTGTAGGGGTCAGTGAACAAAAATCGCACCTAGGTCATCAAGAATGGCATATCATAACATGATCCAGAATAAATTAGACTGATATCTTGCGTATCCTCGGAATAGGAAGCATTTTAATATTTCCCCATTGACTTATAATGGGGAGGTCACGAAATTGACCCGACCTTAGGTCGCTGATATACAAAATCCAAGATATACGAATTGTAGATACATATGACCTTATTAAATCTTGTAAGTGTAAAACCGATCATCCAAAAACTGTGACTGGTACGACCACAAGTTTTTGTTTGGAGGTGGGGTCACGTGACCTGGTCTGGTGACCTGACCTGAGATGACCCGAGGTATTTTTTTACATAATGTGCGCAATTGATGCCCGAACAGCTGTGCCAAAAACGGCGGCGCTGCGCCCGGCCGTTTTTTCGCTATCCTCGAAAAACCTGAGAGGGGGGGGGGGTGTCTAAACCCCCCCCCCCCCGCCGGCACGGCGCGGGTTAATGTCGGTGGTGTGGCTTAAGATCGACTGAGTGCGCTCCTGACCTGCCGTCTCTCTCGGCCGCTGTGTTCGGCGTGTGCTCGATGATCGAGGCTGCGTCTCTGATGCTGGCGGATTCCAGCCGGCAGCCCTGTTCCGTGGACGGTGTTCGTGTGTGATGGCGCTCCTTCCTGTCTACCATCTCGTCGCACCTGTTTTTGGCCGCCGCTGGTCGTATGTGACTGCACCCATTGTCTTCCATCCCGCCCATACTGTGCCGATCCTCTTCTTCGTGCCGTACTGACTGCCGTGTTGGATGCGAGCCCGGCACCACTGGCCTGCGTCAGGTGACACCCCTCCGGCCTGCGTCGCTGACACCCCGCCCCGCCCCCTCCCTCAGTACGTGGTGCCGGATGACCAGCGGGTGCGCGGCTCGGCGGTCGGCCTGTACGCGTTCGAGGTGCCGGCGCCGTGGCACCGGCCGGCCTCCTCCCGGACCGGCTCGGGCGTCAGCGAGTCGAGCGAGCACGGCTTCCCGCACATCCAGCGCTCCTCGGCCAGCTTGCCCAACGGATCGGCCCACCAGCCCAACGGCGAGGTGCCACACGTGAGTACCTGGCACCGGGGCCGACGGCGCCGACTAGTTAAAGGGAATAGTGCACCTTTAACATTAGTTTTTAACTGAGATAACCAGATTGTGGGGCGTACTGAGAAATGTCAAAATCTGAAATTTCCCCTTCCAAAACGACCTAGTTGCTGAGTTTCAACGCAAAAACCGTTGGGTTTATTTGGTTTTATTTTAAATGGACAAATCTCGTAACGTTTCGCATACGTCATTAGTGTGATTTCTACCGCACTTCGTTTTCGCTATTTTAACCGACCGCCACCGAAACGCATCATGTGTTTGGTAACAGAATTGCAAGGGGGGCTCGTTCCTCGTCTGGTATAGCCATTGGTTCAAAATCCGTTTCACGAAGCTGATTCGTCTAGATTGCGCTATCGCCACTGTTGTGGTCCAAGGCAAACACGACAAATCGGAAACATCATGTGACTAGGTTTTAAGTAAATAATGTGGTCAATTTTGAACCGATTTCCAATTGAAAATTATAAAAGGATGTTTCGTGGAAAGACGTATTTTTGTATGAGTGCCTGCAATATATCGATTGAATTTTGACAATGTTTGTTTTGGGTTGGCGTTGCCTTGTCGCTTTGTTATAAATATTATTGGCCAGAACTTTGTCATTGGAAATGTAAATTTTCAATTTTCATTGGATTTCCAATGGAAAGTCCTTGATGCTTGATGAAAAGACGCATTTTCTGATGGGTGGCTGGTCGCGGTACCTGCAATATATCTATTGAGTTTTGGCAATCTTTGTTTTTAGTTGATGTTGACTTTCGTTCACACCGAGTTATACATATTATTTGTCATATTTTTGTCATTTTGTATTGGATTTCCAATCGAAAATAATGCCAGCACGCGTCTTGAAAAGGCGCACCTTTTGATGGGTGGCTCGTACCGGTAGCTGCAATATTTACTACAGTTCACTGCATTCCCTACACATCCACACATTTAGTTACATCCACCACACACACACACACACATACACACCGATGAACACACATATAAACACTAACTATAACACACCAACACTACAGGGTGTCCAACAATTGATGTCACACCCTTCGACGAGCTCTATTTCCCCCCAGTTGGGCGCACCGCGAATGGTATTTCGCCAGGACCGGCCCTCAGGGCTTCTTTGCGTGTCCACTGGTCACGTGACCCGCTGACCGACGTGACCCGGCCCGCCGGGAGGGTGGCCGGGGCCCAGCTCGCGCGGACCAGGTGTCCAGAATGGTCAAAGAGCAGTCTTTGCCGGCCCGCTGCCGGGCTGTCGGCATGGTGAACGGCGGGATAACCCATGGTCAGGTTGCCGAGAAGCTGGGCGTCACTCGTCGCACCATCTGCCGCTGGCTGTCCCGCGACAGAGGCGGACAGACCCTGGAGAACCGAACGGGCCGCGGGAGGAAGAGCTCTGTCAGCCGAGTGGCACAAATCATAATGGCCAAGTCCGCGCTGAAGAGAGGCCAGTCCACAAGACAACTGGGGCGGAGGCCGACGGCCAGCGGTCACCGGGTATCCAAGTCGACGGTGCACAGATACCTGAGGAAATCCCTGCGGCTAAAATCCATCAAACCCCGCCTCCAGCCAAAGATGACGGAGTCGCAGAAGCGCAAGAGGCTGGAGTTCGCCATGGCGAGGCGCGAGTGGAGCGTCCAGGACTGGAGACGGGTTCTGTTCACGGACGAGTCTCCGTTTGAACTCTTCCACCCGCCAAATCGGCAAAACGACCGAGTTTGGGCCCATCAGAGCTCGGAAGTCCCTCCCACCGAGACCGTCAAGCATCCGCTGAAGATTCTGGTCTGGGGAATGATGAGCTATCGGGAGTTGTCAGACCTGCACGTCATCCCCCGGGGCCAGACCGTGACGGCTGACTACCACGTGGAGGAGATCCTCAGCAAGACGGCGACGTCTGCGATGGCGCGGCGGAAGCAGAATGCCCCTCCGACTCAAATCAAACTTCTTCCTGACATGTCAAGGGACGTTTTTCAACAAGACGGCGCCCCAGCACATCGAGCCCGCAAGACGCAGGAGTGGTGGCAGTCCCACTTCCCGGCGTTCTGAACCAGGGATGAGTGGCCAGCCAACAGCCCCGCCCTGTCGCCAATCGAAAATCTGGGGGCGATAGTCCAGGACGAGATGAACAAGATGGCGCCAGCTACGTCGGAGGGCACGCTGATCAGGAACGTCCGAGCGGCCTGGTCCAGGATCAGCTCGGAGCTGCTGGACAACCTGATGTCCGGCATGTCGGACCGTATGAGAGCCTGTACCAGGGAGAGGGGAGGGTACATCTGTAAATAAACCATGGGCCGCCGACTTGTTGTCGAGTTATGCAGGCTGGAAGGGTGTGACATCATTTGTGGGACACCCTGTATAATATAAGAGTAGGTATATCACATTTATTTATGCACATGCACATTTATGGGTATGTGTTCACGCAACGCCACTCCAACTCCACTCGTACAAGGCCATAGTGCAAACATTTACACATTTTCAATCACGACTAATATTACTCGCGAGTCGCGACCCAGCGAACGAGGTTGTTGTGGTGTTTACATATTCTGATTCAAGGATAGACTTTTGCCGGTATGACGTCACAACTCGTTTTGGCGACGCAAGATTCTTGTGACGTCACATTTACAGATATGCATATTTGTCAAATTACAACAAATTGCTACCTTTTCTCTCGCAAAAACGAATGCTAGAACCGTAATCAGGACACTATTTTCCACGTACTTTTCCCAAGGCGCGCCATTCCCTTTAACACGATCCAACCCAAACCTGGACGTTGGTGTCAGTTATGGCTGTGTGTGGTCACCGTGTGTATTATGTGACACCGTGTGTGACACCGTGTGTGACACCGTGTGTGACACCGTGTGTGACACCGTGTGTGACACCGTGTGTGACACCGTGCGTGACACCGTGTGTGACACCGTGCGTGACACCGTGTGTGACACCGTGTGTGACACCGTGTGTGACACCGTGTGTGACACCGTGTGTGACACCGTGTGTGACACCGTGTGTGACACCGCGTGTGACACCGTGTGTGACACCGTGTCGTGCGCCCGTGGCAGCAGGATGAAGAGGCGGCGGCGGCCGGCAGCCGGTACGCCGACTCGGACGCGGCCAGCACGGCCTCATCGGGCGTCAGCTGCCACCTCGACCTGGACGACCTGCACAAGGGCTTCGTGGTGGCCTACCACCGCAAGATGGAGCGCCAGGAGAGCTACCTGCTGTCGGCGCAGAAGACGCGGCCGCTGCTGTTCGGCCTGCCGGTGATGGTGCAGTGCGGCGGCGAGGTGAGCGGCACCGAGCTGTACCGCACCGTCTGGACACAGGTGGCGCGGCTGGTGTCGCCCCTGCCACCCGCCTCCGAACTCGGACTGGCCAACCACGCACAGGACTGGTGAGTCAGGTGGAGGCAGGGGAGCGGTGGGGGTGAAAGGGTGGGCTGCGGAGCTGGCGTGTCTGTGTGTGGTGGTGAAAGAAGGGCGTGTTATACTTGTGACGATGTACCGTGACGTTGTGTGTCCGGCTCTGTGATGCTCGGATCCTGCTACTTGTTTTCTTCTGGTTGACTTTGACAATGGATTTTGACAATGGACTTTGACAGTATATTTTTGTAACAGACTAATGCTACCCAACACCTGACGCCTGCCTGCCTGTCCGCCAGTGACGACAGTCTCGGCTACAAGTACCCGTTCGTGCTCAAGTGCGTCAACAAGACGGGCTCGGCGTGCTCGTACTGCGCGTGGCACCGTTTCTGCCGCGGCTGCGCCATCTCGTGCTCTGACGCGTTGCTGTCGGTGGCGCCCGCCTACCTGGCCATCGACTGGGACCCGACGGCGCTGCACCTGCGCTACCTGGGCGGCCAGGAGAAGGTAGGCGGGCCAACCGGGCCGGGTCGTAGTAGTGTTAGCTGATTGAACAGGCGCCATGGTAGTAGCGGGTGCTAGTGGCGTGTTTTGGAGTTCGTTTCTCAGTCGTGGGGAGTCAAAAGGACTCATTCGTCTCAAAGTTGTCTTGTTATTCCTGTTTACTTGTTGTGTCCTGCTATTGCTATGCGAAGCTCTGGGCGCCAAATAATATAATTGTACACAAACGTTCTGAAATCATAACTGCATCCCAGTGCAAACTTTCAGCGTTGTGTCCTTGGCGATTTCCGCTGATAGGGTTACACCAGCTGTGTACCGTTCAGCGTCACGTGCCTGACAGAGCGGTGTCGTCTGTGTCGGCAGGTGTGTCTGGAGGACGCGTCAGTGCCTCTGATGCGCCAGCTGTGTACCGTTCAGCATCACGTGCCTGACAGAGCGGTGTCGTCTGTGTCGGCAGGTGTGTCTGGAGGACGCGTCAGTGCCTCTGATGCGCCAGCTGTGTACCGTTCAGCATCACGTGCCTGACAGAGCGGTGTCGTCTGTGTCGGCAGGTGTGTCTGGAGGACGCGTCAGTGCCTCTGATGCGCCAGCTGTGTACCGTTCAGCGTCACGTGCCTGACAGAGCGGTGTCGTCTGTGTCGGCAGGTGTGTCTGGAGGACGCGTCAGTGCCTCTGATGCGCCAGCTGTGTACCGT
Organism: Chirona hameri; assembly: GCA_036785665.1. Lineage (NCBI taxonomy): Eukaryota > Metazoa > Arthropoda > Thecostraca > Balanomorpha > Balanidae > Chirona > Chirona hameri. The sequence goes on along the minus strand of JAXIVJ010001304.1, from coordinate 85,502 downwards.
TCAGCGTCACGTGCCTGACAGAGCGGTGTCGTCTGTGTCGGCAGGTGTGTCTGGAGGACGCGTCAGTGCCTCTGATGCGCCAGCTGTGTACCGTTCAGCGTCACGTGCCTGACAGAGCGGTGTCGTCTGTGTCGGCAGGTGTGTCTGGAGGACGCGTCAGTGCCTCTGATGCGCCAGCTGTGTACCGTTCAGCATCACGTGCCTGACAGAGCGGTGTCGTCTGTGTCGGCAGGTGTGTCTGGAGGACGCGTCAGTGCCTCTAATGCGCCAGCGGCAGACGGAGCCGATCGATCTCAACAGCTGCCTGAAGGCCTTCACCCGCGAGGAGGCGCTCGGCGAGCAGGAGAAATACTACTGCTCAAAGTGCGAGACGCACCAGCTGGCGCTCAAGAAACTGCAGATCTGGCGGTTACCGCCCATACTGGTACGCCTGTCTCAGAGCGGTGGGGTGTGGTTGGTCGCTGCTCACTCTCTTGTCACTTGACCCGCCACCTAGCTGTCAGACTAATGCTAATGCTACCCAACTGGTGTGTTATCATCAGAGCTGGTGTACCGACTTGCGTTATTCATCACTGTCAGTACTGCACTCCCTTCATAGACAAACAATCGCGATTCATTATTATAAAGTTCTGTTCATATGAGATAATTGTGTGCAATATCAATCCACGTCAGTGCGGTGTGCATCAATCCACGTCAGTGCGGTGTGCATCAATCCACGTCAGTGCGGTGTGCATCAATCCACGTCAGTGCGGTGTGCAATATCAATCCACGTCAGTGCGGTGTGCATCAATCCACGTCAGTGCGGTGTGCATCAATCCACGTCAGTGCGGTGTGCATCAATCCACGTCAGTGCGGTGTGCATCAATCCACGTCAGTGCGGTGTGCATCAATCCACGTCAGTGCGGTGTGCATCAATCCACGTCAGTGCGGTGTGCATCAATCCACGTCAGTGCGGTGTGCATCAATCCACGTCAGTGCGGTGTGCATCAATCCACGTCAGTGCGGTGTGCATCAATCCACGTCAGTGCGGTGTGCATCAATCCACGTCAGTGCGGTGTGCAATATCAATCCACGTCAGTGCGGTGTGCATCAATCCACGTCAGTGCGGTGTGCATCAATCCACGTCAGTGCGGTGTGCATCAATCCACGTCAGTGCGGTGTGCAATATCAATCCACGTCAGTGCGGTGTGCATCAATCCACGTCAGTACGGTGTGCATCACTCCACGTCAGTGCGGTGTGCATCAATCCACGTCAGTGCGGTGTGCATCAATCCACGTCAGTGCGGTGTGCATCAATCCACGTCAGTGCGGTGTGCATCAATCCACGTCAGTGCGGTGTGCATCAATCCACGTCAGTGCGGTGTGCATCAATCCACGTCAGTGCGGTGTGCATCAATCCACGTCAGTGCGGTGTGCATCAATCCACGTCAGTGCGGTGTGCATCAATCCACGTCAGTGCGGTGTGCATCAATCCACGTCAGTGCGGTGTGCATCAATCTACGTCAGTGCGGTGTGCAATATCACTCCACGTCAGTGCGGTGTGCATCAATCCACGTCAGTGCGGTGTGCTTGTGCGTGAAATCGATCGAGCCGCGTCATGCAGACCTGCTGTGCAACCTACTTGACTTGTGTGACCTGTGTGGCCTGTGTGACCTGTGTGACCTGTGTGACCTGTGTGACCTGTGTGACCTGTGTGACCTGTGTGACCTGTGTGACCTGTGTGACCTGTGTGACCTGTGTGACCTGAGACCGGCTCCGCCCTGTTGGACAGATCGTGCACCTGAAGAGGTTCCAGTCGGTCGGCGGACGCTGGGTCAAGTCACAAAAGGTGGTCAACTTCCCGTTCAAGGACTTCGATCCGACCGACTACCTGGCGTCGGTGCCTCGCCAGACGGTCAGTGGCAGGCAGGGCGGGCGGCCGCCGCTTGGCGCCAGGTAGCAGCAATCCCGTGTCGTAATTAGCCAATAGACAAACTAACAATGCAGGGGAACTGTGGTTTTAATGACTATGGACCCGGGTGCTTTGCTTGTGGGATCGCAAATTGAGGATAGCGCTTGTGGTTGACCCGGGTAAGCGGGTCATTTATAGCCGTATTTCGCAAAGGATCATCATTATAACTATACGCCAGTGGGGATCGGTTTGATGTGCCAGTGCCAGGTGCCGGTATGAGTGGCCTCCTGGACTGTGACGGTCGTATCTCGCCGTATCACTGTCACGTCATGTGTCGTCTGACCGCCGGCTGATGCTCGCCGTACCAGGTGCTGCACCACCGCGCCGAGCTGGGCGAGCTGGCGGCCGACTCTCCGGACCTCGACTGGGACGTGCTCTCCTCCTCGGGCGACTCGTCGACCGGCAGCGGCGGACTGCGGGCGCCACTCTCCGTCGGGCCGCGCGGCCGCATCCGCAACGGCTCCGTCATGTACGGCGACGTGCTGCAGGACTTCCACCAGCAGCGACTGAAGGCCGGCAGAGACCCGCTGCTGCTGCGCTATCGGCTGTACGCGCTCAGCTGCCACTCGGGCATCATGGGCGGCGGACACTACGTCTGCTATGCTCAGAACGACGCCGGGAAGTGGTTCTTCTACAACGACAGCTCCTGCAAGGTGGGAGCCGGTGGCGAGGGTCGGGACGATGGTGGGTGGTGGAGTGTAAATGATGCCGGGGAGGGGGTGCAGCGGTGGAATCATTGGTGATGTTGCTGGTTTATTCGTTTGTAACACGTGTTTCATCCGGATGTTAGCAACGCCCACATCTTTCTAGACTTCCCTGTTAGCCTTCTTCTTTCCATTTGTTCTTTCTCGTTGTTCTTGTCATGTGTTTATCCTATTCTGTAATATTATGTTGACAACTGTTCTAGACTTCTTCGGTATGCCATTTGTAGTAGTCGTGTATTATTGCACGCGCTGATGTATTTGCCCGCGTGTGCCTAACCCAGCCTGCTGTCGTTCCCTTCAGGAGGTGTCAGAGTCCCAGATCGACACCAACTCTTCCTACATCCTCTTCTATGAACGGGATGGCATCGACTACGACAGCTACATGCCCAAGGTGAGTAACCAGCGGATTTAATCAGGCTGAAGGGGCGACATGCGATAGAAGAATGTAATTGCCTAAAGTACAAATGTCGAGGTTTATTTACGCCAAGTTTGGAGCGCACAGGTATGCACAATATTCACATTGTGTTTGGCTTTACTATTCATTGGTATGGTGGTATTTGGGGCATTCCACGACAAAACGACCATTTTTCCAAATTTGACACCTGACCATTCTTTATTTCGATGAAAATGAGTATAGGGTAATATTATACGCAGAAAACGATTCTATCGTAGGCCTCTCAGGTCACTCGTTTTTGCGGTATCGCCTCGTGCATTTTTGAAAAGTCACTAAGCAAGGCTAACTTTGATGAGCTGTAACTCGTACTCTCTTGATTGCAGTCCCCCCCCCAAAAAAAACAGTATATTGTTAAAATGACAAAGTATGACAAATATTTTGGCTCTCATTTTTTCAAAATTTTGATTTTGTGACGTCATGATTGTGTGATCTATTTTTGGGTCATTTTTGGTTACCCCTAGCGCCTTGAAAGGCGAAAATATTTTGACGTCATAAACATCTTTGATCAATTAGCTTTCAGTAAAAAATGGATGTGATTCTTTTTATAAATATTTAATTTATAATTTCAAATATTATAATTGCATGATAATTGGGAGCTGATTCTGCTCCCTGCCCTAGATATACATCCTAGAGACTCAGGGCTAGTTGCAAACGATTCACCGTGGTTTTAACCAGGGCTGCGGAATCGGAGTTGGAGTCGGTCGGAGTCGGTGATTTCGGCCGGAGTCGGAGTCAACCAAAATTTGCCGACTCCGACTCCGGCTGTCAGTCATGGGCAGCGCATGGACAAAATATTTTTTGCAGGTGCATTTTAATGAACCAGCGGTAGCGATGACTAAAAAATAATGCCCCATCGACTTTGCTTGCTTTGATTTCCTTGCCATTGAATGATCTTCAGTCATGCTAAACACTCGTTTCAATCGTTTACCATGGTGGGCGAAATCGAACCTAGGGTGTGTCATCGGATGCAGATCGAAAATTCCACCCAAGGAATCTAAACAACGATCACGAGAAATCAAGTTGCAGAGAAAAAAAAACGGTTTAAAGTGACTTATAGCTTGCTCGGGTGAGTTAACCCTCGCCCTACGGGAGCTTTTTTCAGCTTCGCCCTACGGGGGGGGGGGCTGACAGGCCCCCCTTTTAACTTCCAAACCAAGCAACTTAGAGCAATGCGGTAAGAACCAGCATGTTGCCTGTCATGAGAGGAATCTAACAGTATGCGATTTTTAGGTTTCAGTTCAACGGGTGATCTTCCAGGTCAAGTGAATGACCTCGGATTTACCACGTCCAGAACAGCGATTTTGCTCTTCAGAAAACCTCAAAATTAGAAATTGATCAATGTAAATTAAAATGCATGTTCCTATACCAGTTTTGGCTCAGAAATACAGAAAAGACAATTATTTGTTCGTATCTTGTCAAAAAAGAAGTCAAAAAAGTTATTAAAAAATTACGTCATAAGTTTCTTACACTTAGGGAGCCATCACTCAGTCAAAAATGAAGATATTGCTTTGAAATTTGGTATGGGTATTGTCCATACTCAGTTCTCTCACATATATTCCGGTTTTGCTAACATCTTCGAAAGTTTTGATTTTGTGGGGATTTTTTATCATTTTGTTTTATTTTAGGGGTCAAAACCCCAAAAAATTCAAATCCGAGATTGCCATTTTAAAGAGTGTCATTTTATATCTTTGGTGAATTGCGTTTGCAATGTCCTTTAAAACTCTGTTTTCTACCATTTTTAAAATATTTATCATTTTTTCACCAACATGACGTAATCAAAACATGATTATCTCCCAAACTACTTAACGAATTTCAATTACATTTTTACAGCATAGGTATAATTGTAAACTCAGCTACCGAAAATTTCAGTAAGATGTAATTGCATGTGTAATGCATATGCATATGCATATGCATGCATATGCATGTGTAAAAAGTTATCCAAGACAACCCTCAGGGGGGGGGGGGGCTGTCAGCCCCCCCCCCCGTAGGGCGAGGGTTAAACGTCGTGCAATTCATTAACTATAGTATTTACTTATTGGTTAATATCCATACATGGTTGGTAGGGTAAAGGGTTGTCACAATACCTGACAACTTCTCTTCTTTGGACTTCTGGAAACTTAAAATAGAATGTTATAGTCAGACAATGTCTATCTATTTCATTTAAAGGGAGTGTGCCTACTGTTTTGGAATGTCAAAAATATTTTGCATACGGTAAGTAGCTATTGGTTTGATTGTTGTATATGATGAAATTCACATCTGGAGCCCCTTTAGTTGAATTTTCACTTATATTGTTGTTTTTTTCGTTGTTTTTATCTCGATATCTATAAAACGATCGCCACTATGGTGATGTTATGTAAAACGGCGCACATAAGACAATACAATTACGGTCACATCATGCAAGATAGAAAGACGAGTTTTGCACAGCACGTTCTTGCCACTGTGAACTTTATTATGTGCAAGTTTCGTAGCTCTAAATTGATATCTTCGTCGAAAAATGGCCACAGATGGCCATCAAGCGTTGCGAGTAGGGGGACAGACGGTACTGTTCCGCTGCTGCTATCAGCGCGCACGAGCTGTTTTGTTAAATTGCTATTGGCCGGCGCTAACAATATGCTAGCAGTGTAATCGATAGTTGCAGTGCTTCTAGTAGCGGAAGCCCTCTGGAGTCTACCCGATAACTTTTTGCTCCCAAGCAAATTCCTGGAGTCTTCGAATATCTCAGCAACTAGGGTGAATCTGGAGAAATGAAGAAATGGCTCAATTCAGAAAATTGTGTTCTATAGACCAGTGTCAATAACCCCAACTAAGCGATGTGAGTAGGCACACTCCCTTTAACTACTATATTTTACATTAAATGAGATCTAATTTTGAAACGAGTAAGCTTGCTGCGGGTGGTCACTTCTTGTGCCCGTTGTCAATAGCTTCAGATAATTAAAGACCGGAGTCGATTTCGGAGTCGGATTCGAAGTCTGAGTCGACTCTGGAGGGTCGGAGTTGGAGTCGTTGTCGGAGTTACCTGAAAATCGATCGACTCCGCAGCCCTGGTTTTAACTACATTATTTTTACTATTAAAAGTGAAAAATATTCCCAGGGGTGTAGGCAGGACATCGAAAGGGGGGTGATCATTTGAGTGAATGCGTGTAGAGGTTTGAACCGCGATAACTTGGCTGACTTTCAAGAAAATGGCTTGAAATTGTCCAGAACCATGTTTTCGATGATGCTGAACTTGAATATTGTCATTTATAATATTGTTTGTTTAATATTGTTTGATTTTTTTTAAAAAAAATTATTAAAGGGAAATAATGACCTTTTGATTTTGTTAGCAACAATTTCTTAGGCTACCGCTATGGTTTTAAAATTATTTTATTTAAATTTAAGAATTAAATAAAATTATTCCCAAATTCGAAGTTGTAAGTTTGGGAAAAATACAAAACAAGTACCTTGTGTACTTCATGAAGGTCATTGACAAATTCGCCCTTCCCTACCATTGTTTACATCGATTGCGGCATTTTTGGAGGCTCTGTGACATTTCCGATCAAACTGAGCGCTGCTCGGACACACGCTAGTAGCGCTTTCGTTCTCCATGGCAACCAGGCGTCAGCCAATCAAAAGCCAGAAAGGGAATACGTTCTGGCTTTTCATTGGCTCACGCCTGGTTGCCATGGAGAACGAAAGCGCTACTAGCAACAACTCGCCACAATGGTTAAGTGCGCCGAGAAGCATGACAATGCTTTGTAAACAAATCGCCGACGCTAAATAGGTCGCCGTCGATGTGCATCGATGAGCTTCCGATTTAATTGCCAGTTTTGTGTTATTGTTTGTTAGTTTTTTGGGGAAAAATTATTATTTTTCATGATAATATAAAGCATAGTATTATATACAGCCACAGACAAATTATACAATACTCCTAATGTTGAAAACAAATTTATTTATTTTCGAAAATTGAGGGTCGCAACCACTAACTATGCCGCCGTTGATGTGCATCGATGAGCTTCCGATTTTATTGCCACTTTTTACAATCGCTGTTAGTTTTAGAAGATCGCCGGGCATATAATCACAACAAGCAGAACGCACAATATATTTTCCACTCCATTGCGTAAAAAAACAATACGGGAAAAGCCCGCAGTTTGATGAGGACCAAAAGTACTTGCAAGTACCGGTCGTTAAAAGTGTGGAACGCTTATCAACTTTAACTTGAAATATCTTTCGGTAGGAAAGTTTTCATGCAAAATGTGATGAATTTACAATATATTTTGGTCTCGTCTGGCGATTTCAAGTGCTAACTCCATTTTTGTGGAAAAAGGTCATTATTTCCCTTTAAGGGAGGAATCCTGAAAAATAAATAAATTATTTCTAACTCAAATTCATCAGATCAACTTCGGAATGTCCCCAGAAATGTAAAAATATGCCCAAAAGCATGCAACAATATTGTGACAATGTGTCATGCCACAATGGTGGCATGGTTTTGGGCATTTGTTGACGTTTCTGTTGAAATTGTATGATTATTTGATGAATTTGATATTGAAAATGGTTACTTAGTTTTCAGTACTCTTTTCGTATTGGAAATTTGAAGAAGAAACAAACTTGAAAATATAGTTTCAGAATTTTTTTCTTTTTTTTCAAAAAAAAGAAGAAATATTTTGGCTCGGCATCATCGAAAACATGGTTCTGGACAATTTTAAGACATTTTCTTGAAAGTCATCCAAGTTATTGGGGTTAAAACCTCTACACGCATTCACTCAAATTGTCACCCCTTTTTCGGTGTCGTTCCTATGCCCCTGGGAATATTTTGCACTTTAAATAGTAAAAATAATGCACTTAAAACCACGGCGAATCTTTTGCGACTATCGCTGAGTCTCTAGGATGCATATTTAGGGCAGGGAGCAGAATCTGCACCCAAATATCATGCAATTATAATATTTAAAATTATAAATAAAATAATTATAAAAAGAACCACTTCCATGTTTTTTTTAATGAAAGCTAATTGATCAAAGATATTTTTGACGTCAAAATATTTTCGACTTTCAAGGCGCTAGGGGTAACCAAAAATGACCCCAAAATAGATCACAAAATCATGACGTCACGAAATCAAGATTTTGACAAAATGAGATAGCCAAAATATTTGTCACATTTTAACAATATACAGTGTTGGGGAACTGCAATCAATAGTGTACGAGTTACAGCTCATCAAAGCCTTGCCTAGTGAACTTTCAAAAATGGCCGAGGCGATAACTTGAAAACACGTGACCTGAGAGGTCTAGGATTGTCGCAGTCGTTTTCTACGCATAAGATTACCCTATACACCCATTTTGATCAAAATAAAAAATGGTCTGGTGTCAGGCACTTGTCGTTTGGTAGTGGAATGCCCCATTTGTCAACGGTATGGCTTGCTGCTGCAGCGCTGTCATGTGAGACTCGATCACGATTTATCGTACGTTAACAGACCACCGAAATATGGCCATTTGACGTCAGCGCCTGCCGGGTTACCCTCTGTGACCCGGTCCTGACGCCACGTCTCACTCCCTGCCGCCGCCACCGCCAGGTGACGGGCAAGCCGGTCAACAAGGAGGAGGTGCAACAGGAGTACGAGTCCGAGTTCAAGAAGGTCTGCTCTGTCATGTGACCGGAACTGGGGGTCCGCTGAGCGGCCCGGTCTGCTGCCGCTGTGGCTGCCGCTGCCGCTGCCGCTGCCGACGCCGCCGCTGCTGCTGCGACTTAGATCTCGCCAAGGTGACGGCCTTCAGAGGCTCCCGGAAGTTGCGACAGTCGGCTGTTCCAGTGCGGGCGACACACCGGATCACTACTGGCCTGGACCGGTGCGCCGCTGACCCGGCGGGGCGGGAGGGGGAGGGGAGGGGTTGCCAGCGGCCTGTTTCAGTTGTGGACGGGACGAGTTCCCAGTGTGAAGAGGCGGCCGGACGTGGAGGGGTTGCCAGCGGCCTGTTTCAGTTGTGGACGGGACGAGTTCCCAGTGTGAGAAGAGGCGGCCGGACGTCTGGCATTCCCGGCTTGCTGCATGGCCCATCGTCTTGTGTTGTCACGCGTTATTTACTTGAGAGAAAGCGGCGTCACCACATCGGTATTGTTTAGCAGCTAGTGTGGCGGGTGTCCGACACTTTTTTTCGTTCATGTGCTAGTACAAATAATTGTTGGTCGGCTGAGGCCGATCACGCTCGCTTATCATGCCAGTTACGTACCGTTGATTTACGCACTGTTTATTACCGCATGCCGAATCAAAACGTTGTCTATTCTTGTTACGGCTCTTGGGCCCGTGCGGCCGCTGTGTCGATTCGCTGTGAGTCCACCGCCACGGTGCCGTGCAATAATTTGGCGTTGCGGCCGGTGGGCGGGGGCGGCGGGCGACAGCGAACGCCCCCGCCCCGCACTCGCGCGCGCAGGCTGTCGGCCGCAGGTGATCCTGAGTTCGCGCGACGCCGACCGAGATTAAATACTACATATATACGTGGATATAGTGTATAGAGGCCGTGATGATTTACCTGACGTGTGATAATCGAATCATTTATCTACGTAAGGGCAGACCGCGGGAGGCCGAGTATGTATCTGTTTTCTTAGCCTGTGTAGCGCGTCTCGCGGCGCGCGGCGGAGGCGGAGGCGGGGGCGGAGGCGAGGCGGCGGTGCTGCGCCGCCCGGCCGCCGGTGGCCAGTGTGGGCGTCGTGCGCCGGCCGGCCGCCCTCCCCATGTGTCCGCCGCCGACTGCCGCGCAGCCGTGCTCCGGGGCCGCGGACGGCCGGCCGAGCCCAGAGCTGTGTATGTACTGTCCTGTGATCCAATATATCCCCGACCGTGCACGGCTGGTGTGCCTCTGGTGAGGTGGAGCCAGCAGACCCGGCCAAGGTGTCCATCTGCACCTGGGAACCCACTAAGGCTGTCTCAGGTGTAGTTCAGTCATGTGTCAAGACTCATAGTATTATGAGCAGATCTCCATCGTTTCTGGACAGGTACAAATCATTCATACAATAATATCACTATGTATTGGACCAGATCTCTCTAGATACCGTTTACCACCCGTGCTTGATACTACATTTACCGTGCATTTGAATGGCAAGCGGCCCAGTGAAACCAGAGATGGCCGCGTCCACGTGGTACAGCACAAACATCTCTCAAATCACACGTCAAATGGAAAACGAAAATAACTACCAGACGACCAGGACCAGCGCGGCCACAGGACGCGAGGTCCACCTCGCACACACAAAATCCTCGGCGGCAGTATTGCAGTGCATGACTGATCCGGACTTGATACCAGGCCGACGTGCTCCCAAAACCGCCCCAGAGTAAAGGCCCACACACACACGATACACGGCACAACAAATAGCCGACAGCTGAAGCAGGCTCAGCACTAGCCTCTAACTAATCGCCACAAATCGTCACTTAAGGCCGCACCGTCAAATGCCGACACCACACAAACACACCGAAGGCATCACTGACGCCTAGTGGCGGGAGGGCCACAGCCGCCGCTTCTGACACCGTGTCTGACCAGCGTCACACAGGACTAGACAGTGACACCGCCACCTCACAGCTGACACAGAGAAGCGTCAGTCACCACAGCGCTGACACAGGGAAGCGTCAGTCACCACAACGCCGAAACCCCAGCCCGAAAATCGTCACTTCGATACGATAGCGGCCGCATCTACTCGCCGAGTACCGACTCCTGTCTTGTCCTGAAGACTGCCGGACCAGAACGGAGGGCACCCGCACGCTCGTACACTGGCTGACTCATGTCGAATATCTTAAAGATTACCGGACCAGAACGGAGAGCACCCGCACACCCACTGACCGACTGAAACACTCCTGTTTTATGTCCTGGAGACTGCCGGACCAGAACGAAAGCCATCCCCGCACACACACATGTAACCACACACTAGGTGTTTCAGAGGACGCCTCGAGACGTCCTGACAGCGTGTCATCCATTGCTTCCTCTGATCACGGATTCAACGGAGGACACGCAGTGCAGTGACGTCACAGTGACGTCATCATCTCGCCGCTCCTGAGAGGTCCACTGAGCCGTCACTGAGCCGCTACTGAGCGACCCGACGTCTTAGCCTGCTCCTGAGAGGTCCACTGAGCCGCCACTGAGCCGCTACTGAGCGACCCGACGTCTCAGCCTGCTCCTGAGAGGTCCACTGAGCCGCCACTGAGCCGCTACTGAGCGACCCGACGTCTCAGCCTGCTCCTGAGAGGTCCACTGAGCCGCCACTGAGCCGCCACTGAGCCGCTACTGAGCGACCCGACGTCTCAGCCTGCTCCTGAGAGGTCCACTGAGCCGCCACTGAGCCGCTACTGAGCGACCCGACGTCTCAGCCTGCTTCTGAGAGGTCCACTGAGCCGTCACTGAGCCGCTACTGAGCGACCCGACGTCTCAGCCTGCTTCTGAGAGGGCCACTGAGCCGCCACTGAGCCGCTACTGAGCGACCCGACGTCTCAGCCTGCTCCTGAGAGGTCCACTGAGCCGCTACTGAGCGACCCAACGTCTCAGCCTGCTCCTGAGAGGTCCACTGAGCCGCCACTGAGCCGCTACTGAGCGACCCGACGTCTCAGCCTGCTCTCCCGACACTCGACTCTCCGACGTAACACACCACACTCTGCATCACGGCCGGCAGATTAGCTCGAGTATTAACACGGGCAACGGTGGCTGCAGCCGAGGTAACGGTGGCGGCAGTTAAATTCGCCTCCTTACGTATCTTGTTCTCGAGTTAGGATACCGGTGGCTGGGTCCAGAGCCTGTCACCTGCAGCAGTGGCAAGTACTCGCCATTTGTTCTCTCTCCCCTCGCCGGCCTCTGTCGGCGCCCAGTGGCACCCTCCGCTGCCATGTGCCGCGGGGCAAAGCTAGGTGTAGCGCTCCAGGAAGTGGATCACCTCGAACCCGACCTCGACCATGATGAGCACGATGATCATCCACTCGAGACGCACGTGGTGCTGGTCGGACAGGCTGGTGGTGAGCATGTCGGCCAGCTCGACGCAGTGGTTCAGCTTCTCGTTCATCACCTGCGACAGCGGAGGATGGTGGCCGTCAGCACAGCGAGGCTGCTTCAAAGACAGTCGAGCTCAGTCTGGGTACATAGGTAGTGGCGCCATAGGAAGCCGCTAACGACGCTATCACACTAAAACAACGCACATACCAGCCACATTACAAGGAACTCTCATGTTTTTGACTTATGTTTGTGTTTCCAGTAGCAATGGGTATCAAATACATTTATCAGTAACAACTACACATGAAAAAAACAACCATGTTTAGACACATCGAAGTGCCTACTCCATATGTGACAAGCTTGCGCCCACTAATAGCTCAAGCTCTGGTACTAGCCGCGCCGTTTGAGCATTATGGGGTTATTGAATCATTGTTATTAACCCGTGTGCGTTTGGCGATGTTGAGGTGGTTGCAGGTCTTCTGGTAGAGGCTCTCCAGGTTGTCCTTGTCCCAGTAGAAGTCAGGCGTGTCGAGGCAGTCGGAGCTGAGGTTGATCAGGTGGCGCAGGCCGAACAGTTCGCCGTTCTTCTTGAGCACCTCCTCCTTCTTCATGCTGATCCGGCCGCCCTTCTTCAGCTCCTGACAGCCGACAGACAGATCAGTGACATCAGAGTGCGGCAGCCGCACGCCAACCGATTGATTTGGAATATTTATTAGGTGGCCTTTACATTGTCTAAATATATATAGCGGTGATAATTGGGGCTTCTTCGCGCACATGGGCGCACAGACAGCTTGAAACCTGCATTCGAATCAACCCGGAAGAGGAGTAAATATTTAGTCAAATTTGACAAACTTTCGTCCACATAAAATAACACCACAGGGAAACTGCTAGCTTCAAATATTGTCAATTCCATCATCTGGTCCCAAAGTAACACCCCGATGTACCAACACATCAGCCGGTGACGATAATGTAATTCTGATGACAACGCAATGGGACAGTTTCCACCACGGTCTGCTTACATCAGTGACGAAGCGGATGCTGTCGATGTAGCGCTCCAGCGCCGACTCCCAGATGCCCAGTTTGACGGAGAGCGCCATGGCGTTAGAGAAGGCGTACTTCTCCAGATCCGTGGAGCCCTCGATGTTCAGCAGGATACGGCCGTTCACCAGACGCGTCTTGTTGCTGCAAAGCCACACAGGCAGCAGGATCAGGACCAAGCCGAGCAGGTGGGTGGCAGCGGGAGCGATCATATTCGGAGGACTTGCTAAGCAGTTAAGCAAAAGTAACAAAGCTTTTTGTGGATACAATTGAGCCAACGAATTTTCAGCTATATTGAGGGACGCGCGTTAACAATACAAATTACAATGCCAATTATTGCGTTTCGATAGTAGAAATTAAATTCTGCCAAAATGTTCGATTAAAGCCTGTGAATGGACGTAATTATTATAGTAACACTAAAATTGCACAACCCTAATATTTCCAGCCCATAACCGCCTCAGTGGTGTCCGCCGGACACCGTGCTGCGTTTCGGCGTAACACCCAACTCTCCCCTGCCCATGTCCTCCGCGATACTCACCACACCTCGGTGTGGGAGCGGGGCACGCTGTCATTTCCCCACGGCCACCCCTCCCCACCTACGGGATACAACTGCACCTCGGTGTAGCAGTATGACCTGCTGTCCGTCACCTCCCCTTCCCTCCCCTCCTCCCAGATACTCACAACACCTCGGTGTAGCAGTATGACCTGCTGTCCGTCACCTCCCCTTCCCACTCCTCCTCCCAGATACTCACAACACCTCGGTGTAGCAGTATGACCTGCTGTCCGTCACCTCCCCTTCCCACTCCTCCCAGATACTCACAACACCTCGGTGTAGCAGTATGACCTGCTGTCCGTCACCTCCCCTTCCCACTCCTCCCAGATACTCACAACACCTCGGTGTAGCAGTATGACCTGCTGTCCGTCACCTCCCCTTCCCACTCCTCCCAGATACTCACAACACCTCGGTGTAGCAGTATGACCTGCTGTCCGTCACCTCCCCTTCCCTCTCCTCCCAGATACTCACAACACCTCGGTGTAGCAGTATGACCTGCTGTCCGTCACCTCCCCTTCCCTCTCCTCCTCCCAGATACTCACAACACCTCGGTGTAGCAGTATGACCTGCTGTCCGTCACCTCCCCTTCCCTCTCTCCTCCTCCCAGATACTCACAACACCTCGGTGTAGCAGTATGACCTGCTGTCCGTCACCTCCTCTTCCCACTCCTCCCAGATACTCACAACACCTCGGTGTAGCAGTATGACCTGCTGTCCGTCACCTCCCCTTCCCTCTCCTCCCAGATACTCACAACACCTCGGTGTAGCAGTATGACCTGCTGTCCGTCACCTCCCCTTCCCACTCCTCCCAGATACTCACAACACCTCGGTGTAGCAGTATGACCTGCTGTCCGTCACCTCCCCTTCCCACTCCTCCCAGATACTCACAACACCTCGGTGTAGCAGTATGACCTGCTGTCCGTCACCTCCCCTTCCCACTCCTCCCAGATACTCACAACACCTCGGTGTAGCAGTATGACCTGCTGTCCGTCACCTCCCCTTCCCACTCCTCCCAGATACTCACAACACCTCGGTGTAGCAGTATGACCTGCTGTCCGTCACCTCCCCTTCCCTCTCCTCCCAGATACTCACAACACCTCGGTGTAGCAGTATGACCTGCTGTCCGTCACCTCCCCTTCCCTCCCCTCCTCCCAGATACTCACAACACCTCGGTGTAGCAGTATGACCTGCTGTCCGTCACCTCCCCTTCCCACTCCTCCCAGATACTCACAACACCTCGGTGTAGCAGTATGACCTGCTGTCCGTCACCTCCCCTTCCCACTCCTCCCAGATACTCACAACACCTCGGTGTAGCAGTATGACCTGCTGTCCGTCACCTCCCCTTCCCTCCCTCCTCCCAGATACTCACAACACCTCGGTGTAGCAGTATGACCTGCTGTCCGTCACCTCCCCTTCCCACTCCTCCCAGATACTCACAACACCTCGGGTGTAGCAGTATGACCTGCTGTCCGTCACCTCCCCTTCCCTCCCCTCCCAGATACTCACAACACCTCGGTGTAGCAGTATGACCTGCTGTCCGTCACCTCCCCTTCCCACTCCTCCCAGATACTCACAACACCTCGGTGTAGCAGTATGACCTGCTGTCCGTCACCTCCCCTTCCCACTCCTCCCAGATACTCACAACACCTCGGTGTAGCAGTATGACCTGCTGTCCGTCACCTCCCCTTCCCACTCCTCCCAGATACTCACAACACCTCGGTGTAGCAGTATGACCTGCTGTCCGTCACCTCCCCTTCCCACTCCTCCCAGATACTCACAACACCTCGGTGTAGCAGTATGACCTGCTGTCCGTCACCTCCCCTTCCCACTCCTCCCAGATACTCACAACACCTCGGTGTAGCAGTATGACCTGCTGTCCGTCACCTCCCCTTCCCACTCCTCCCAGATACTCACAACACCTCGGTGTAGCAGTATGACCTGCTGTCCGTCACCTCCCCTTCCCACTCCTCCCAGATACTCACAACACCTCGGTGTAGCAGTATGACCTGCTGTCCGTCACCTCCCCTTCCCACTCCTCCCAGATACTCACAACACCTCGGTGTAGCAGTATGACCTGCTGTCCGTCACCTCCCCTTCCCACTCCTCCCAGATACTCACAACACCTCGGTGTAGCAGTATGACCTGCTGTCCGTCACCTCCCCTTCCCACTCCTCCCAGATACTCACAACACCTCGGTGTAGCAGTATGACCTGCTGTCCGTCACCTCCCCTTCCCACTCCTCCCAGATACTCACAACACCTCGGTGTAGCAGTATGACCTGCTGTCCGTCACCTCCCCTTCCCACTCCTCCCAGATACTCACAACACCTCGGTGTAGCAGTATGACCTGCTGTCCGTCACCTCCCCTTCCCTCTCCTCCCAGATACTCACAACACCTCGGTGTAGCAGTATGACCTGCTGTCCGTCACCTCCCCTTCCCACTCCTCCCAGATACTCACAACACCTCGGTGTAGCAGTATGACCTGCTGTCCGTCACCTCCCCTTCCCTCTCCTCCCAGATACTCACAACACCTCGGTGTAGCAGTATGACCTGCTGTCCGTCACCTCCCCTTCCCACTCCTCCCAGATACTCACAACACCTCGGTGTAGCAGTATGACCTGCTGTCCGTCACCTCCCCTTCCCTCTCTTCCCAGATACTCACAACACCTCGGTGTAGCAGTATGACCTGCTGTCCGTCACCTCCCCTTCCCACTCCTCCCAGATACTCACAACACCTCGGTGTAGCAGTATGACCTGCTGTCCGTCACCTCCCCTTCCCTCTCCTCCCAGATACTCACAACACCTCGGTGTAGCAGTATGACCTGCTGTCCGTCACCTCCCCTTCCCACTCCTCCCAGATACTCACAACACCTCGGTGTAGCAGTATGACCTGCTGTCCGTCACCTCCCCTTCCCACTCCTCCCAGATACTCACAACACTTCGGTGTAGCAGTATGACCTGCTGTCCGTCACCTCCCCTTCCCTCCCCTCCCAGATACTCACAACACCTCGGTGTAGCAGTATGACCTGCTGTCCGTAACCTCCCCTTCCCACTCCTCCCAGATACTCACAACACCTCGGTGTAGCAGTATGACCTGCTGTCCGTCACCTCCCCTTCCCTCCCTCCTCCCAGATACTCACAACACCTCGGTGTAGCAGTATGACCTGCTGTCCGTCACCTCCCCTTCCCTCTCCTCCCAGATACAACACCTCGGTGTAGCAGTATGACCTGCTGTCCGTCACCTCCCCTTCCCACTCCTCCCAGATACTCACAACACCTCGGTGTAGGCGTATGACCTGCTGTCCGTCACCTCCCCTTCCCTCTCCTCCCAGATACTCACAACACCTCGGTGTAGCAGTATGACCTGCTGTCCGTCACCTCCCCTTCCCACTCCTCCCAGATACTCACAACACCTCGGTGTAGGCGTATGACCTGCTGTCCGTCACCTCCCCTTCCCTCTCCTCCCAGATACTCACAACACCTCGGTGTAGCAGTATGACCTGCTGTCCGTCACCTCCCCTTCCCACTCCTCCCAGATACTCACAACACCTCGGTGTAGGCGTATGACCTGCTGTCCGTCACCTCCCCTTCCCTCTCCTCCCAGATACTCACAACACCTCGGTGTAGCAGTATGACCTGCTGTCCGTCACCTCCTCTTCCCACTCCTCCCAGATACTCACAACACCTCGGTGTAGCAGTATGACCTGCTGTCCGTCACCTCCCCTTCCCTCCCCTCCCAGATACTCACAACACCTCGGTGTAGCAGTATGACCTGCTGTCCGTCACCTCCCCTTCCCTCCCCTCCTCCCAGATACTCACAACACCTCGGTGTAGCAGTATGACCTGCTGTCCGTCACCTCCCCTTCCCTCTCTTCCCAGATACTCACAACACCTCGGTGTAGCAGTATGACCTGCTGTCCGTCACCTCCCCTTCCCACTCCTCCCAGATACTCACAACACCTCGGTGTAGCAGTATGACCTGCTGTCCGTCACCTCCCCTTCCCACTCCTCCCAGATACTCACAACACCTCGGTGTAGCAGTATGACCTGCTGTCCGTCACCTCCCCTTCCCACTCCTCCCAGATACTCACAACACCTCGGTGTAGCAGTATGACCTGCTGTCCGTCACCTCCCCTTCCCACTCCTCCCAGATACTCACAACACCTCGGTGTAGCAGTATGACCTGCTGTCCGTCACCTCCCCTTCCCACTCCTCCTCCCAGATACTCACAACACCTCGGTGTAGCAGTATGACCTGCTGTCCGTCACCTCCCCTCCCCTCCCCTCCCAGATACTCACAACACCTCGGTGTAGCAGTATGACCTGCTGTCCGTCACCTCCCCTTCCCACTCCTCCCAGATACTCACAACACCTCGGTGTAGCAGTATGACCTGCTGTCCGTCACCTCCCCTTCCCTCTCCTCCCAGATACTCACAACACCTCGGTGTAGCAGTATGACCTGCTGTCCGTCACCTCCCCTTCCCACTCCTCCCAGATACTCACAACACCTCGGTGTAGCAGTATGACCTGCTGTCCGTCACCTCCCCTTCCCTCTCTTCCCAGATACTCACAACACCTCGGTGTAGCAGTATGACCTGCTGTCCGTCACCTCCCCTTCCCACTCCTCCCAGATACTCACAACACCTCGGTGTAGCAGTATGACCTGCTGTCCGTCACCTCCCCTTCCCTCTCCTCCCAGATACTCACAACACCTCGGTGTAGCAGTATGACCTGCTGTCCGTCACCTCCCCTTCCCACTCCTCCCAGATACTCACAACACCTCGGTGTAGCAGTATGACCTGCTGTCCGTCACCTCCCCTTCCCTCTCTTCCCAGATACTCACAACACCTCGGTGTAGCAGTATGACCTGCTGTCCGTCACCTCCCCTTCCCACTCCTCCCAGATACTCACAACACCTCGGTGTAGCAGTATGACCTGCTGTCCGTCACCTCCCCTTCCCACTCCTCCCAGATACTCACAACACCTCGGTGTAGCAGTATGACCTGCTGTCCGTCACCTCCCCTTCCCACTCCTCCCAGATACTCACAACACTTCGGTGTAGCAGTATGACCTGCTGTCCGTCACCTCCCCTTCCCTCCCCTCCCAGATACTCACAACACCTCGGTGTAGCAGTATGACCTGCTGTCCGTCACCTCCCCTTCCCTCTCCTCCCAGATACTCACAACACCTCGGTGTAGCAGTATGACCTGCTGTCCGTCACCTCCCCTTCCCACTCCTCCCAGATACTCACAACACCTCGGTGTAGCAGTATGACCTGCTGTCCGTCACCTCCCCTTCCCACTCCTCCCAGATACTCACAACACCTCGGTGTAGCAGTATGACCTGCTGTCCGTCACCTCCCCTTCCCACTCCTCCTCCCAGATACTCACAACACCTCGGTGTAGCAGTATGACCTGCTGTCCGTCACCTCCCCTTCCCTCCCCTCCTCCCAGATACTCACAACACCTCGGTGTAGCAGTATGACCTGCTGTCCGTCACCTCCCCTTCCCTCTCCTCCCAGATACAACACCTCGGTGTAGCAGTATGACCTGCTGTCCGTCACCTCCCCTTCCCACTCCTCCCAGATACTCACAACACCTCGGTGTAGGCGTATGACCTGCTGTCCGTCACCTCCCCTTCCCTCTCCTCCCAGATACTCACAACACCTCGGTGTAGCAGTATGACCTGCTGTCCGTCACCTCCCCTTCCCACTCCTCCCAGATACTCACAACACCTCGGTGTAGGCGTATGACCTGCTGTCCGTCACCTCCCCTTCCCTCTCCTCCCAGATACTCACAACACCTCGGTGTAGCAGTATGACCTGCTGTCCGTCACCTCCCCTTCCCACTCCTCCCAGATACTCACAACACCTCGGTGTAGGCGTATGACCTGCTGTCCGTCACCTCCCCTTCCCTCTCCTCCCAGATACTCACAACACCTCGGTGTAGCAGTATGACCTGCTGTCCGTCACCTCCCCTTCCCACTCCTCCTCCCAAATACTCACAACACCTCGGTGTAGCAGTATGACCTGCTGTCCGTCACCTCCCCTTCCCACTCCTCCCAGATACTCACAACACCTCGGTGTAGCAGTATGACCTGCTGTCCGTCACCTCCCCTTCCCACTCCTCCCAGATACTCACAACACCTCGGTGTAGCAGTATGACCTGCTGTCCGTCACCTCCCCTTCCCACTCCTCCTCCCAGATACTCACAACACCTCGGTGTAGCAGTATGACCTGCTGTCCGTCACCTCCCCTTCCCTCCCCTCCCAGATACTCACAACACCTCGGTGTAGCAGTATGACCTGCTGTCCGTCACCTCCCCTTCCCACTCCTCCCAGATACTCACAACACCTCGGTGTAGCAGTATGACCTGCTGTCCGTCACCTCCCCTTCCCACTCCTCCCAGATACTCACAACACCTCGGTGTAGCAGTATGACCTGCTGTCCGTCACCTCCCCTTCCCTCCCCTCCTCCCAGATACTCACAACACCTCGGTGTAGGCGTACGGCATGCTGTCGGACTCCTCCTCCATCGTCTCCAGGTCGTAGCTGCCCTCCTGGAATTGCCCCACGAACTGGAGCACGCTGCGCCGTTCCAGCTCGGGAACGTTCCAGAAGACGACGGTGCCCTCCCTGAACAGGTAGATCTCGCGGGGCTCGGCGTCGAGCGTGTAGCGGGCGGCCACGTGGAGCACGTCGTGCACGTCTGCGGCGGGGGCGTGCTCGGTCAGCGGCGACCGCCAGAGCAGCCCGCCCCGCCCGTCTGCCAGACGCACAACCGGTAATGTCAGACGGCTCAGATGTCGCTGTGTCGGAGACAGGGGACCCGTCGGAAGCGCAGGCGCTCAGACCGGCAAGGCACGCGGTCTGAGGGAACAGGCAGAGCGGCGAAGCATACCGGGGAGTCAAACAAAATATGTGCGTGGGCAGGCAAGTGGTGCAGTGATTTGACAAACGAAGACTAAAAGCAAGGAGTTTGTCCGTACTCCGTGAAAGGGCAAAGCAACCGTCAAGCATAAAGCCAAGCAATGGTGTGATACATGCTCCCCATTTTGTTGTGTGGTGCCCAAGAAGAAAGTGCATTCACAATGCTGAACCCATTAACAATGATGATGATGATTGAGGTTTTATGGCGCACCGACTGCTTGTAGTCACTTGGCGCCCATTACCCTAAACCCATTAACATATTACCCATTAACAATTAAATGTGAGCCGACAACCTATAAATGCGCTTCGAGCATGCATTGCTTTGTGCCGGATACAGGTCTGCTGTACTAAACCAATCACGCCAAGCACACCACACGCAGACACATTAAAGCCCGCATTGCCCAGTGACCCAAGAACGACACTCTCCGATTTCAGCTATCCAAGCTGAACATCAGGAGATCGGTAGTCGACTGAATCCAAATACGACGATTTACTTTGGTGGATGCAGTATAAGCACCTTTCCTCCACCCAGCAGTGGCCTGGCGCGGTGTATGATATAGCGGTAAAGTAAATTAATATTGCGTTAGGGCTGGGTCTCGGCCAAGGCCAAGAGGAGACGCTGCACGTCGTCTGCCTACCTTCGGACATGGCCGACGGGTGGTAGAGGTTCTGCTCCCTCAGTCCGTCCATTAGACTCTCCAGGTTGTACTCTTCAGCGGTACTGTAGGCCACCACCTCCATATCCTGGCACACATAACACTCAGTCATCAGGGCAGCCAAGGACAGCCAGGGACAGGGCTCAGAGAGGATGTCGGTGGGGGGGGGGGGGGGGGGGGGGGGGGTCTACTCCACAGCCGGGGGAGAGGCAATCAGGGCCAGTCTCAGAGCGGAGGTGCAGGTGGGGGGTCTGATGGGGTCACGGTCAGTCTCAAGATGAGGTGGGTCTGGTGCCCGTTCCACAGCGGACTTCAGAAGACTGTCACGTCTGGAACCCGTCAAACGGCGCCAGACGTAGCCCACAGACGATACAAAAAACCTGGAAGCTGTGTCTTCCTACTTTTAATAAAGGGAAGCAAAAGAAAACAACAAAGTGGCAATTCGTGTGCTGTATACCCGTGAAAATAATGGTCCCGAATGATTGCACACGTTGTCTACTCCTCGCTGCCTTCTTCCTTATCGCTGAGTGGGTAGCATGCTCAAATTCGCTTTCGCATTGGCAACACGGTGTTACGCGTTATACTCGACTTGAATTCGAACGTTAACACGCGCCCTGGAGTGCCGCCAAATTTGGCATAGCTGTTAAGGTTTTAATCACCCACATTTTGTTAAAGTTTTGACCTCAGGTCATCTCAGGTCAGGTCACCAGGCCATGTCACGTGACCCCACCTCCAAAAAGTTTGCGGTCGTACCAGTCACAGTTTTTGGCCGATCGGTTTCAAACTTACAGGAT
Source organism: Chirona hameri (assembly GCA_036785665.1). Taxonomy (NCBI): domain Eukaryota; kingdom Metazoa; phylum Arthropoda; class Thecostraca; order Balanomorpha; family Balanidae; genus Chirona; species Chirona hameri. Next base: position 63,497 of record JAXIVJ010001304.1, on the reverse strand, counting down.
TTCATAAGGTCATAGGTACATACAATTGGTATATTTTTTTTAAAATTTAATATCGATGACCTAAGATCGGATCAATTTCGTGACCTCCCCATTATAAGTCAATGAGGAAACATTAAAATGCTTCCTATTCCAAGGATACGCATGATATCAGTCATTATGCCTTCTGGATCATGTTATTATAAGCCATTCTTGTTGACCCAGTTTACATTTTTGTTCAGTGACCCCTACAGGGTCAGCCGAGGTCATCCGAGGTCACCAACACGTTTTTGTCAATAACTCTCGACACATTGAGATAGAGAAGTGAAACTGGCACCAATGTGTTTGTCTTGTAGAGACACGTCTCTCAATGTGTAACTTTACCTACTTGGGTCCCCATTTGACCTTGATCTGAGGTCAAACTTTTAAGTTAACCTAACCTGGTCATCATTAATATCAATAGAAGCGCCTTGACAAGGCAAACGCGATGGCGTTAAAATTATTGCCTTATCTGTATTATGTAAAACGTTATTTGCAAAAACAACTTTTTGCCAAAAATACTATTTTTGACCTTTGATGGCCTCTGGAGCCTAAAGTCTAAACTATTGACCTGAGCTGAAATTTGAGGACAACTTCGCGACTGCATTTTTCAAGAGCTTTCGATTGATTTTGCCCGTGTGTTCCTAGCTATCATAGTTCCCGAGATATTTGTGGGTGTTCGAAGCGAAGTCCTAAAACTGGAAAATCGTACCTTTGATGACCTCTGGTGACCTCAATATTGACCTGAGCCAAAAAAAATGACCGAAATAGTTTCAAAATGATTTTCAACGAGTTTCCGACCGGTATTTTCGGTGTTTGTCTACGTCTCATATGAGCCGATTTCGGGGGGGGGCGACCCTCCCTCCAGTGCGTGTAATTCTCAGAGGCCCTCCCGGGCGCGTATTAAAGCGAGTTATCCCGCACCGAAAAATCCTTCCGTCATTGCTTCACGTGCTAAATGCAAAATATTTGGTGCCGCCGAATAACTCAAAATTTAATCGGTTGGCGACCGTTTAAATAAAATTTATACGGTCGCCAACCGTATAAATGCTTTCCCTATTCCAAGCTTTCTGTCAACTGGCTATCTTTGTATCGTATTCTTCCCGCCCCCCCCCCCCCCGCCCAAGGCCCTCCCGCCCCTAGATACGTAGACGTCTCGTATGGCTCGTTTGCAGCCTTGTCAAGGACCATAATAAACTGGCAGAGTAACAGATTTAGTTCATCTACAGGGATGTCTTGTAGTGGCCTCTGTTCCTTTTTTATAAGCAAAAAAGACTTGAGTTTGTTAATGTCACTCATTGTCTTCTTTTTCGTTGATGCTGGCACAGCTGATTAAATGAATTGGTTAATATCAACACTAAGCGCATCTACATTTACTTTATCGTGATCAGATTCCTCATCTTCATCCAAAAAAGACATCAAATCAAAATATGGCTTTTGAAATCTAGAGGCCATGTTAATCTACTGCTCAAGTCAACATCTCAAAATGCCAAAAGCTGGCCTACCAAAATTGCCCTGCTAAGAAAAGCTCGTGAAAAATGCGAACGGCACGTGATAAAATCATTAAACCGCTCGTAGGTAGAAAAATCATGTAAACGTCTCGCCTGCGGCTCGACGTTTAAATGACTTGTTCTACCTACTCGCGGTTTAATATATATTATCTGAGACTGGAATGGTATGTGGCGGTAACACTGGCGGCTAACGTTGGCAGCCGGGCCGAATCATCCTGAATTCCAAATGTTCGTGAACATGAAATGCGCGCTATCAAATGGGAGCAACCAATGTCAACGTAACGAGCTTGCCTTTGCGTGGGTCTATGATCCCAGAAAACCACAAAGAAGTTCCGACTCAACTAAAATAAAATAAACTATGCACATAATAGGTCACAATCGCTGAACACCTAAGAATAACGACAAATGCGCCACATTAAATGGAGTGTGCCTACTGTTTTGCAATGTCACAAATATTTTTCATACGGTAAGTAGCTATTGGTTTGATTGTTGGATACGATGCAATTCACATCTGGAGGGCCCCTTTAGTTTAATTTTCACTTACAATGTTTTTTGCTTATTTTTTTCGATATCTATAGAACGATCGCCACTATAGTGATGTTATGTAAAACGGCGCACATAAGACAATACAATTACGGTCACATCATGCAAGACAGAGAAACAAGTTTTGCACAGCATGTTCTTGCCACTGTGAACTTCATGTTCTTGCCACTGTGAACTTTATTATGTGCAAGTTTCGTAGCTCTAAATTGATATCTTCGTCGAAAAATGGCCACAGCTGGCCATCAAGCGTTGCGAGTAGGGGGACAGACGGTACTGTTCCGCTGCTGCTATCAGCGCGCACGAGCTGTTTTGTCGAATTGCCATTGGCCAGTGCTAACGATATGCTAGCAGTTTAATCGATAGTTGCAGTGCTAGTAGTAGCGGAAGCCCTCTGGAGTCTACCCGATAATCATTTGCTCCCAGCCAGTTCCTGGAGTCTTTGGAATATCTCAGCAACTAGTGTGAATCTGGAAAAATGAAAGGCATGGTTGGATTCAGAAAATTATGTTCTATAAACCAGTGTCAATAACCCCAAATAAGCGATGTGAGTAGGCACACTCCTTCTCATAAGTTGCGCTTACCACCGACTAGAGACCCACTGTATGTTACCTTCGAAGGAAGTCCATTTCACGTGAGGAAATTTCTTCTGAAAAAATATGAACTATACTAAAAATATGAAATATATTCATCATAAGACTGATTCAAAGCCAGATTAAATAACCGGACGGAGGACGCCCATCACTAACAGCATAGATATGTTTAAGATCTTAAACACTCACAAGAAACATGTAGCGTAGATACAGAAATGCATATGCATAAGGCGGTGTTAGTAGGTGTTATATAAAGTGCATATATTAATGATATTTGTTCCACAAACTTTATCGCATCGCATCTTTATCGCATCTTCAATCAGCAGCTATATAACCAGTACAAATTACTGTTTGGTAAACTAGCAATAGACGGTGATGTGTAAAACGGAATGAAATGGACCATAATATGAAGACACTTTCTTACCTACATGATACGCCCATCACCGCCTCTGGCATACCACCGCAATGGTTGCTTCTACTACTACACCTGCACCAATTGAGTGGAAAGATACTATCTACAGTTGTTAATGAAGGCCTGTAAACCGTGTAAACCGACAAACTAAGGAAAGTCCGACACTTTATACACCGACCACAGTTTCGGAACCACTCGTTTCCCACTGAGCACCTCCTAGCCACTGAAGGACAACAGCTGTGCAGTGCTTACTTTGTGCCTCTTCCTGGCCTTGGACGGAGACACTTTTTGGTATGAAGGTGGGCACGGAGGTATATCAAGTTCTGAAGAAAACACATGGGAAACGAGCGTCTCCCCCTGCAGTGCATTTGCACGCTTCCTTTCGCCCGCCAACTGCAATCAGACAGAACCCTGATTGCACACTAGTAACGAACGCGAGTAGGTGCAGAAAGGAGTGCTGAAAACCATAAATCGATCCGACTGAAACAACTAACGTCCACAACGGGAAAACTGAAAATGTCGTGAAGTCGAGCATTCCACGCGTCTCTGTAAGGCGAGTATAAGCACCCGCCCGCAGGCGCACACACCCCTGCACAGTCTGGCTTCGTTGGGAAGGCGTTGGAGGCCAAAGGCGGTCCGCAAGCGGCCGGCAGGCGGCGAAGCGGGACGGAAGGTCTATCTCACCTGGTCCAGACTCGGTTGTTCGGTCACCTTCGTCTCCTTATTCATCACAGACCGCTTCCGCTGCACCCGCCGCTTCGAGTGCACGGCAGACAGGTCGAGCTCGATCTGCTTCTGTGCGTCTCCGGTGGGCGGCGGCGGGGGCGGCTCGGCCCGGGCGGCGGCAGCGGCGGCCGAGGTGGCCAGGGGCGCCGTCGGACCGTACCGGCTGATAGCGGCCTGCAGGGGAGAGGGCCGGACAGCCGGCGCCCGCGGCAGGACCGCCGCGGACAGACGGCTAGATGCCGACCGAGCAGAGGGCACCATCCGCCGGAGGCCGACCGTGACGCTCAGCAGGCGACGGACAGACATGGCTCACACGCTCAGGCTGACGTGCTGAAATCGAAACGCCATTGGGTCAGCCGTGAGTCATCTGAGTTAGGCTCGCATCTCACACCTGGACACACATGCTCTCTCTGCACACTCATGCACACTCTTGTTGTTTGAGTGAAATGAATGTGTCACTGATTCAAATGAGTGTAATTTTCATGTCAGGCAGTAAACTTTTGGTATCCTACTATTACAATGTTGAAGGAAAACAGTCGAGAGCATTTTGGTTTGCATAGGGGTGAATTTTCAGCCATTAATTTGCTTAGCATCAAATGAAGATGCAGGCATGCATGCATAAGGATACCAAAATTGATTGTTTGATCCAAGCCCATGGGCTTTGATCCCAACTTCATGATTGATATAGTGAATATTTTTGTTGATCCATTGAGATCATTTATAATTGAGTGTTATATTTTGTAGAGGTTTCCTTTCTGGGATCTTCTCACATGGCCAGAGCCAGGGCCATGGGGCAATTGGATCTGCATTACCTCTAACCTTGATTCCAGGGCAAAACACTAGAGTTAAGGCATCTAGGAAATTCTTGCCTTCACCTTTACTGTCCTTTAGGAGGAGGGTTGCTGAGTTTGTTGTTGGTTCACCTGACACCAGAACTGTACTTGCACATGAATGCTATTTTAAACTTGTGCCAATTTGAAGGCATTCAAGCAACCCAGTAAAACATGTAAATATGTGCAATAAAACAGTGGCATGTGCCATGCAGTATCACCAAATTTGGCAAACCTGTTTATCACTGTCTATCAGATGTCTTGATTTGAGCTTCAGGCCACACCAGGTCATCAGTCAAGGTCAGATCAAAGATGCCAACATAAAAAGTTTACAATACTCTAGCAATGTAACAGCTTGATCTATTATCTTTCAGTAGTTTGTCATCTGGATTGCTCATTCTATTCTAAAGTAAAGTGGCAGCCAGACCAAACCTTAAATAGGGGGCCAATTAGGAAATACAACCAAAGTCCCTGACAAATTAACCAGAAATCATGCATTTCTGCCAATTTACTGCCAGGTAAATGCTTATAAAATAATGCCATATTTTGGATTACTCATTCTATTCTAAAGTAAAGTGGCAGCCAGACCAAACCTTAAATAGGGGGCCAATTAGGAAATACAACCAAAGTCCCTGACAAATGAACCAGAAATCATGTATTTCTGACAAATTTACTGTCAGGTAAATGCTGATAAAATCGTTGCTCAAATACAAGCTAATAAGGTCAGGTTAAGGCCAAAGTCATAGGGCAAATATTGTAATTTCTACCTAACACCCTAATTTAGTAGGTCCTCAGATAAAAGCAGTTTGAGTGTTTCAAGTTAAACTATGGTCCTAATGTAATTGAGAATACCATTAAATTGATGACACCTATAATGTATTTATCATTCCTGAATATTACTTATCTTCCCCTATTTTCTTAGGTGATATGATCTTTACTGACAATTTTGAAAATATAATTTAATTTCAGGAAGCTTCCTAGTAAGTGTTGACTGGTCTATCTGTTAAGCATGCTCATGGTCATACAATACAATAACTACATCACTTAGGGTCAATGGCTTTATATGCTGAACTGTTATCAAAAGGAGGCATGAATGAATAGTACATTGCTGTTTTGCCTTTCATTCACAATAGCATGTCAATGTCAAGAGAAACTTTAACACCCTGAGTAGACCAAGACCCACTTCATATTTGTTACTAGTGTACATGGGCGGATCCTGAGGAGAAGGGGGACGGGCAAGCCCCCCCCCCCCCTCCAACAGCCTGAAATTGGTGCAAAATTGACACATTTCCTGATATAAAGAAAATATAAGCAACTTTTACTAAGGAAAGTTTGTTTTAAATCAACTATCAATGCATAAGCATAAAGCAAGCAAAATATGAGTTTTCAGAATTGTGTGACTTTTGGGGATTTGCCCCTGATGATCGGGTCTGATCGGGTCGGCCTAAGATTCGCTCGTAACCATTAAGTCTGATCGGGTTGGCCTAAGATTCGCTTGTAGACAGAATCTGGTGGCATCATAAAACTTCCCTATGACTCCAGACCAACAACGGTGATAGTAACCTTGAACCTTGATTGTACTGCCCGGCTGCAACGGTGACGCCAGCCCCACCGTTACCGGTGGATGGAGTAATCAGTTGTGCATCAGATGGTGTGATTATTTTTTAGGACTGGCCATTTTCCATCGGGACTAGGTGTTTTTAGTGAAATGTTGTCAATAATTGTGTCAATTTGTTTATCCTTAAGTACAGTGCCTATGACAAGCTCTGCCCACTTTGTATTACACAATTGATGTCAATAAATTGATTTTTTTGGACCTAGTGCAAGCAACTGATGTTTCACCATAATTTGTAAGATGCCTAGAATATTAAACAATCTGATTCAACCGGATTCCACGGGCGGTATATTTGTGGAAATCAGGTAGGCGCAGTGGCAAACAACCCATCATATACTTGAAATGAAACATAATGTATAGATGGCACTACCATAGGGAAGGGCAGAATGGATATGCCCATTAGTTATGAGGGTGAATATGTTTAACTGTTAGTTTTAGGTAAGGGTTTAAATCTAAAAATTAACCCAAAAAGGTTTCTAGCCCTCCTTTGTGTTATCATTATCACATCAACATGATCTCTCCACACTGTGACTTGGTTTAGTCGCAGCAGTGTGTGGAGTGGACATACACATTTTGACAGAAACATACATCAGTTGGGCAAACTACAGGGAGGCAATCAAAAAGTTGATCGATCAAAAATTTGATTGAAGTGGGCAGAGCAATGCCCTGAGCATGCTTGCAGACCTTCAGTAAAACATCAATATTTTCATAATCAAGCGATGAAATAAACCCAGAACCACACAATCAGCAAGTAAAAATATGAAACTATGCAGAGTATATGAAAGCTACCTTTAAAAAAAAATATGAACGTGCATTTGATGATCTACTGCAATCAACAAATTGATTACAGGCATCTAAAAATTACAGCGGCGATCAACTTTTTGATTGTCCAAACAGCTGGCTAATCAATATATTGATTGTTAACTTATACTGAAAATGTTATAATGTTAATGTTATACTGGAAAAGAAAGCTGAAATCGAATCATATTAATAATTAATCAAAATGGAATCATCTGATAAAGAATTAATTCACTATGAAGCATAACAAATGACCTCGATTTGATGAATTTAGAAAATACTTTTTATTTGTATTCAGAAAGACACAAAGATGCAGTCAGTGGATACTGGAACACTTTTTTGGTAGATCAATCATTTTTCTTTCTTTTCCAACAAAAATATGATGTACATTATACATAGGCTTGCTTTTGATGTACATGACACGTTTCAGAATTCAGTGTGGGGATGTACCAAAATCATCAAAATATTGATTGGATGCCCATATTAGGGCATCGCTCCGCCCACTTCGATCAACTTTTTGATCGATCCACTTTTTGATTGCCTCCCCCTAGTTTGCCCAACTGACATTGACCAATAGTGTGAGAACCTACTGCCTCGTGTAAAAATGCTGTACCAGGTAGGTATATATCAAACACCAATATCTATTACCTATAATCACCACACCCAATCTCAATGATCTCAAACTTCAACGCGCGTCAAATCTGTCAGCTGAGGATACGTTCTGATGTGTATATTGCCCGGTTCTGATATAAGTATTCTGATACGTTCGGCAGTGTTATTGTTCTCGGTCATCATGGACTCAGTCCTGTTCAAGGCCGTATAAGAGGTAGAGTCATCCGGGGATTTAAGCGCCCCAATCGCTAAACATTACCATGACGTCACTGGTGCTCTGGTCCGACTCGTCTGTCGCCGCAGGCCGCTCGGTGCGGTGCGAATATTTCGAACGGGATACGGATAGTTGTGCATAAGGTACGATCCTATTTAAGATTCGTTTACCGCGGACAATTATCCCTCCCTTAATTCATGCTCGACTCAAGGTCCGAAGGAGACTGCACTGGTGACTGTGTTCATCAACAAGCAACCAGTGAAGGTGATGGTGGACACAGGAGCCAGCGTGGACATCATGGCCAGGACTGACTTCCGGATGCTGAAAGGCATGCAGGTGAGCAAAACGAAAAGACGACTGATGCCCTATGGGACTGACATACCCCTGGCACTGGACGGACAGTTTGTGGCGACAACAGGCACTAAAGAAAAGCAGGTGGAGGCATGCTGGGTGATTGCAGCCAAAGGCAAAGTGTCCCTGCTGAGTGGAGCGACAGCTCAGCTCCTAGGACTTGTAAGTCTGACAGAGCACGTCCAGGCGGTGAAGCCGGATGAGCCAAAAAGGACAATGAAGGAGGTTCTAGACCAGAACGCAGAAGTGTTCAAGGAAGAGCTAGAAAAGATTGACCAGATCAAAGCAAAACTGAGCCTGAAAAAGGAGGCAAAGCCTGTGTTCAGGAAAGCCAGGTCAGTGCCATACACACTACAAGATGCAGTTGATGAGGAACTGTGTAAATGGGAAGAAGATGGTGTGGCAGTGAAGGTGGAGTACGCAGAGTGGGCCTCACCCCTGGTGGTGGTCCCAAAACCAGGCGGAAAGGTGAGGATCTGTGGGGACTTTAAGGGCACAGTTAACCCACAGCTAGAAGTCCCGCAGCACCCCATGCCAAACCTGGAGGACATCCTGACTACGCTGACAGGTATGCACAGCTTTTGCAAACTGGACCTAAGCACAGCTTACCTGCAAATGGAGCTAGATACAGATAGTCAGGACATAACCGTGCTAAATACTCCAAAAGGGCTGCTCAAAATGAAAAGACTTCCATATGGTATCGCATCCTCCCCAGCACTGTTTCAGGGAGCGATGGAGAGGATCCTGCAAGGACTGAAGGGTGTCACATGTTTCCTGGATGACGTGCTCATTGCAGGTACATCATACCAGGAGACGGTGGAGCGCCTGCACGAAACGCTGCAGCGACTCAAGAAGTGGAAGATCCGACTCAACAAAAGCAAATGCCAGTTTATGCTTGAGTCAGTGAAGTACCTGGGAGTGGAGATAAGCGCCCAAGGGGTGAAACCAGTGGCTGAAAAGCTGGATGCTGTTCTGGAGGCACCACAGCCTAAAAACCAACAGGAGTTGCGCAGCTTCCTGGGAGCTGTCAACTTCTATGGGCGGTTCGTGCCAGAAATGGCCACAGTGGCAGCACCACTCAACAACCTGCTCCAGAAGAACGTGACGTGGAAGTGGACCAGAGAAGAGGAAAGCTGCTTCAAAGAGCTGAAGAAGAGACTGGCGACAGCACCGATCCTGGCCCACTACAACCCAAAGCAACCGGTGCGGCTCATCACTGATGCCAGCCCGTACAGCATCGGGGCGGTGCTGGTGCAAAAAGGCCAAGACGGTGAAGAACGACCAGTGAGGTTCGCATCAAGAACGCTGACAAAGGCGGAGCGAAACTACTCGCAAATCGAGAGAGAGGGTCTAGCGGTAATCTTCGGGGTCACCAGGTTCAGGCAGTACTTGTGGGGTCGTCGGTTCACCCTAGTCACCGATAACAAGCCGCTGTCCTCTATCCTGGGGCCCAAGACGCAGTTCCCAGCCCTCGCCGCTGCTAGGCTGCAGAGATGGGCTCTGATCCTGGCGGCGTACACGTACGACGTGGAGTACCGGAGGTCGGAGGAGATCCCGATGGCGGACTTCTTGTCGCGCCTCCCCTACACCAAAGGTGTGCACAGACAAGACGAAGCGACGGTCTGCTTCCTGGAGAACATGGAGAAGCTCCAACCACTCACCGCAGACAAAATCAAGCAGGCGACAAGCAGGGATGTGCTGTTGTCAGAGGTATGCCAGTATGTGAGGATGGGATGGCCAGCAAGACTATCTGGAGAACTGCAAGCCTTCAGCAGCAAGAAGGAAGAGCTGTCCATCACCAACGGATGTCTGCTCTGGGGTGCGAGAGTCATCATCCCCAAGACGCTACAGAACAGAGTGCTGGAGGAGCTGCATGACAGCCATCCGGGCATCACCAGGATGAAGATGCTCGCCAGAAGCTACGTGTGGTGGCCAAAGATCGACAAGGACGTTGAAGATCAGGTAAAGCAATGCGCAGGATGTCAAGAAACGAGGAGCGAAAGACCGTCAGTGTTCCTGCACCCATGGGAGCACACCAAAAATCCCTGGGAGCGGGTTCACCTGGACTTCGCAGGCCCAATGCGAGGGAGGTATTTCCTCGTGTTGGTGGACAGCCACTCGAAATGGCCAGAAATCGTGCCGATGAGGGACATCACGGCCGGTGCAACCATAAGGGAGCTGACCAGCATATTTGCTCGGTTCGGCATCCCGATCCAACTGGTCTCTGACAATGGACCGCAGCTGACGTCCCAGGAGTTTGAAAACTTCATGGAGAAGCTGGGTATCAAACATATCAGAGTGGCACCGTATCGACCGCCGTCAAACGGTTTGGCTGAGCGGATGGTTCAGACCATGAAGAACAGCCTGAAGGCGGCTATGACCACAGGAGACGGCCGACCTGTAGAAGCACTGCTGGGGTCGTTCCTGATGAAGTACCGGAACACGGAGCACGCAACCACAGGAGTGGCGCCGGCCGAGGCGCTGCTGGGCCGACGGGTCAGAACGAGGATGGACCTGCTGCGACCAAATCCAGCAGCAAAAGTGCTGAACGCCCAAGCCAGCCAGATGGGAAAAGCGAGACAGTTCCCAGAGTTCACAGTCGGCGCAGCAGTCCTCGTGCGAAACTACGCTGGAGGAGCCAAGTGGAAGAGAGGGAGAGTGGTAGGCCGTACCGGTCCGGTGTCGTACACGGTGACCGTGGACGGACTGGTGTGGTCCCGCCACGCCGGACAACTCCTTCCAAGCGACAGCAAGGAAGAAGACAGCAACAGAGCGCCAAAGGTCAGGATGCAGCATAGCACCGGTTCGTATGACGCAGCGAGTCTGGCGGGTGCTTCAAGGTCCACAGCACCGGAGACACGCAGCACAGGAGCGCAGAACACCACGGCAGAGACACCTTCATCGAGCGCGGAGGAGCAAGCGCCGCGCCGCTCAACTCAAACGCCGCGCTCCTCAACGGAGACAGCGGCCGAGGAGGAGCGAGGAGAGCAGCCGGCAGGCGCCGAGACGCCTCGCCGAACAGGACAACAGCAGCCGCGGGGTGCCGAGACGCCTCGCGAGACGGGACCGGAGGAGCAGCCGCGAGGTGCCGAGACGCCTCGCGGGACGGAGAAACGACAGCAGCCGCGGGGTGCCGAGACGCCTCGCGAGACGGGACCGGAGGAGCAGCCGCGAGGTGCCGAGACGCCTCGCTGCAGGGACCGAGTCGAGGCGGACGAGCCAACGTCGATGGCTACGCCTGGTTCAGCGACGACCAGGAGTGGTCGTAAGGTGAATTTACCTTGTAAATATCAGGACTATGTCAAAAGTGTCATGTGTCAAAGTGTGAGGTAAACCTTGGTACAGATGAGTTCACTTCAGTTGGAAGGAACTGTTTCTCGTGTCTTCTGCTTGGAACGTTGGTATGGTAAATTATTGTCTTGTAAATTGTAACTCGTGTTGCAGAACTGAAACTTGCCTGTAATCACTCAAGCTATGTTTGATGGTAGTTTGATGGTTCAAATCTGATGGTAGTTTGATTTAGGAGGGATGAGATGTGGTATCTTTGTATTTAGTATTTGGGTCCCTTCTAAACTGTCTGCTCATTAGTGTGTACTGTCTGCATTTTAGTGTGTATTCGAATGACCGTTGAGTTTGGACGAATACACGCAGTCCGGTTTGTGACAGCCATACTCTGCACCGGTCTGTGTGAGGGGCGACTGGCGAGACGGCCATACACTGCACCGGTCTGACTGAGGGGTGAGAAGGCCATACGCTGCCCCGGTCCGGCTGAGGGGGGGGGGGGAGAGACGCCGCAAGGGCGGATCCAGGGGGGGGGGTCGAAGGGGCCCATGCCCCCCCCCCCAAGCCTGTTTAAGGGGGCCGAACTATGTTTTGCCCCCCCCCCAAGACGTGAAGTCTAATACATGCTATATTTGCGTTTTTAGAACGGTACTGGGCATCCCAAAAGCAGTCAAAATCCACCAAAGGCAGCAGTCAAAATCCAGCTAACCACAGTCAAAAACTGTAAAATTTCGCGCCGCTTCGCAGCATGACACAAGTTTCGCAATTGCATATACAAATTTTGGAAAATTAATTCCATTAAGTGTCTGCAGAGGCTCTCCTTGATGATAATTGCTGCTCACAGGGCCAACTCTCTTCATAAAATATTAACTTTAAAGCGGGCTACATGTTTAGCTAGTCTGCCGAGTTCCGAAAAAGGTGACGCGAACGCAAAGACGCGGACCTCGGCAACCGGAAGTTGTTCCAGAGGTGCCCAACTTGCTGGCCCGAAGAGCTAATAGTGGGGATCAGGCCAGGACTATCTCTCAATCTCCCCCAGGCTCCTCCAGATCCACAGAGACCATTTATGCGCGGAAAAATCGGTCTGCCTCTTACTACTTTGAAACCATTTGCACCGTTACCATGTAGGAGTCATTGCATCTGACGTCCTTGCTCCTCTTGTGAGGCCTGCTCTGTCTCCTCAGTCCATTCCAGCTGCCTGTCCTGCCTGGAGGTGGACTTTAGGGTCAGGAGCTGGTAGAGCGGCTGCAGGTGGTCCGCAGCGTTCTTCAGGAAGCGATGATAGAATGTCACCATGCCGATAAACTTCCTCAGCTGGCGCTCTGTCTTTGGTGTCGGGTAGATGCTGATCTCTGCCACTTTGCTGGGCAAGGGAGAGATGCCGGCGGCAGAGACGTGGTGGCCGAGGAAGTTCAGACCAGAACAAAATACATATTCACGTCCAGGCACGTAGCCAAGGGGAGGGCGGCGGGGGCGGCCGCCCCTCCCTAGAGGCCAGGAGGGCCCTTTTTGGCGCGCGAGGGCCCTTTTCGGCGCGCGCAGCGCGCCGAAAAGGGCCGACGAGACCGCGCGAAGCGCGGTATCATAGGCTCTTTACTACACGAAGCGTGGTCTTTAGAGAGTTTAGCGGACTTCAGAGGCCCTTTAGGGCCACCAGGGCCCTCTGAAAGACCAGAGGGCCCCTTAGACGTTCAAAAGAGCCCTGTGCATGTCAGAGGGCCCCCTGGCAAGACCGAAAGGGCCCCTGAGCGGGTCAGAGGGCCCCCCTGAGAACGTCGAATGGGCCCCCTGAACACGTCGAATGGTCCCCCTGAACACGTCGAATGGGCCCCTAGCCAGCACAGAGGGGCCCCTGGGCAGGTTGAGAGGCCCCTGAGCATGTCGACAGGGCGACAAAGCGGCCAGCGCAGTCCTTTTCCAGGTCATAAGGGCCCCTGAGCAGGTTGGAGGGCCCCTGGACAGACCAGAGGACCCCTGGGAAGTTAAGAGGGCCCCTGTGCAGGTCAGAGGGGCCCTGATTAGACAGAAAGGGCCCCTAGGTGGGTCAGAAGGGCCCCTGAACATGCCGAATGAGCCCCTAGCCAGCACGGAGGGGCCCCAGGGCAGGTCGGAGGGCCCTCTGAGCATGTCGCAAGGCGACAAAGCAGCCAGCGCAGTCCCTTGCTAGGTCGGAAGGGCCCCTTAGAAGGTTAAAGGGCCCCTGGAGAGACCAGAGGGCCCCTGGAAAGTTAAAAGGGCCCCTGCGCAGATCGGAGGGGCCCCTGATCAGACCAAAAGGACCCCTGGTCGGGTAAGAAAGGCCCCTGAACATGCCTAAGTGGCCCCTGGCAAGCACGGAGGGGCTCCAGGGCAGGTGGGAGGGCACCTTGAGCATGTCGGCAAGGGCGACAAAGCAGCCAGCGCAGGCCGACCAGAAGAGTCGCTGGGCCGATCAGAGGGGCTCCTGGGCAAGTCAGAGGTGCCCCTGACTAGACCGAAAAGGTCCCTGGGCCGGTCGGAAGGCCCCTTAAACATGCCGGATGAGTTCCTAGCCAGACTGGAGGGGCCCCTGGGCAGGTCGGAGGGGCCCCTGAGCAGGGGCGGCGGATTGCGGGGGCAGGGTACCCACAATTCTCCCCAGTCGAAAATCCTGGGGGCAAAGGGTAGTTTTGCCCCTCCCCAGATTTTAGCCTGCTCAATCTGGGGCAGCATGACCCTTCCCCTCCCCAGGATTTTCGCTTGAGGGGGGGGGGGATTTTGGGTACCCTGCGCCCCGCAATCCGCCGCCCCTCCCTGCCACTGAGCATGTCGGCAGGGCGACAAAGCAGCCAGTGCAGTCCCTGGCCAGGTCGGAAGGACCTCTGAACAGGCCGAATGGGCCCCTTGACACACAAGAGGGGCTTCTTGGAAGGTCAGAGGAGTCTCTGGTGAGACCGGAAGGGTCAAAGCACGTAGAGATCGCAGATGAAGATTAAATACAGAGGACTTACTCCACAATACAAATATTAAAAGCGGAGCTTTCGCGTATATTGTAACACCCTTCGTCAGGGTGCTACAATATACCCGAAAGATCCGATGTTATTTTTTCCTGTAGAGTAAGCCCTCTTTGTATTATATATATATATATATCACCCACTCCACATCATGTCTTTTCGCTTCGCGGATCCCAGATGAGTCCCTGAACAGGTCGTAAGGGCGTAGAAAAGGTCAGAGGCGCCCCTAGACGATCTGAAAGGACCTTGGGCCTTTCAACAGTAAGAATACAGTTGTACAGGGAATCAAACTCAAAATGTTCGCGCCGCTCCGCGGCGCAATTTAAATACAAATTCAATTATATGCGGGTTAGGAAAAAAATCGGCCAGTTTCTCGGCCCATTTATGTGTTATGTTGCTACTTTCCTATATTATTGGGCAAAATAGTTCATTTTAGCACGTTTTCCCCGCACTTTTAAACGCACAATATAGCAATTTTATAGGTCCGCACCATACGCAATGCGACGCATTGATGAGAAAGCAACCCAGGGCATAATACTCAAAATTTTCGCGCCGCTCCGCGGCGCAATTTGTTTAAGAGTTCCAGGTCTTGAGCTTAAAAAAATATTGCAAGTTGGTATAGCTGATTACAAATTCGTGTCGCTGGTAACGAAGTTGGTGTGGCAGTTTGCAAACTCCAGCTCCTAAACGTTGGTATGACCCATGCCATACCTGCCATACTGCATTTTCCAGCCTTGTAACGTGCCTTTTCATGCGTTTTTTTGGGGGGGGGGGGAGGGGGGCCTTTCAACGCTTGGGAGGGGGCCCTTTCAACGCTCGGGAAGGGGCCCTTTCGAGGCGCCCCCCCCCCCCCTGGACGAAATCCTGGCTACGTGCCTGTTCATGTCGCGTATAAGAAGCAATTGTTAGTGACCGATACATAGCGTCGCTACAGTCAGTTGTTTGTTACAGTTCGGTGCATAGGTATGTATAAGACTACAGTTATTATTAGCATATGCACTATTGAGCGCAAACTGCCACCGGTCATCGTGATTTACTATCCGAGGCTGATGTGTATGAAAAACTACCTTCATTTCAACATTTTTCAACATAGCGAGATGTGCAACCAGGAAAAGGGGTTACCTGAGGCTTGACTCCACTCACGGTCTGGTTCCAATATTAAAATTTCGTTTTCCACGACCTAAAATTAAAATGTTCACGCCGCTTCGCGGCGTCACACCAGTGGCCATCGTCATAACGAAGCCATCGTCATCGTCTTCGTTTCGTCGTAACGTTGAATTGAATGAATAACATTTTTAGCTTCTTATCTTCTACAAGGCTAAGAAGCTAAAAATGCCTATGTTTCTGAGTTTTATCAGGCAAACCCGGAACAAAATTTGCGCTAAATAACAAGTACCTACTATACCATGCAAATTCCACAAAACAAAATACTGCAAATAGTTCACCTTGGAAAATTTTTACCCAACACGATTTGATTATATTTTTTAATACAATTTCTTTTTATATTGTCAAAAATGGCCTTATATCGCGCCGATTCAGGACAGAAGGCCGTAAATTTGTATTGTTTATCAAAACTATATGCATACTCTCCGAGTCAGAGTCCTGACGTCACGCGAATGTTAAAAAATGGTTCAGCCAATCAGATTCGAAAGTAGTCGCGTAAAGATAGACTCGCATTGGAGATGTGCCAACCGGAGGCCGGCGTTCGCTTGCTAGCACCAGCTGCAAACTGATTGGCTGATGGTATAGCCTCTGCCCGGGCTAAAACCAGTACAACATTCTTTCGCCAGCACCGCATTCCTTCGCCAAAAACTCAAATATATTCGGCTGGAGTCTTTTCAGTCAAGAAAACTTGCAGATAGGGGTTTCTCAACACGGGCTACAAAACTGCTATCTCAGTTTAAAACTAATGCTGAAAGTGAACTATTTCCTTTACATTCACGCATAACAAATTGGGGTACATTTGTTGTCATTTCAGCCGACTCCCCCCCCCCACACTCAAAAAATTATCGGCGACGCCCCTAGGTCCAGCTGACAATTGACATAGTTTTGCTCAGTGTAAGGCAATGTCGGAACAACACAAACTGCAAGCTGCCATTGTAACGCTGGTTACATTTCTTCGTGCTGGAACTACGGCTAAATTTTCCACCTCTCAGCACCTGAGCCCGGGCGGGCCCGGCCACGTTAGTAGTACAAGTGCCGTCGGCCATGTCTCAGGAAGCGAAATCACTAGCCGGCCAGCCCCGCCGCCCAACAGTAGAGTAAACACGCCAGCGGGGCATTTTCACACATGCCACTTCGCACCGCTTCACCTCTTAAAGGAAATAGTTCACCTTCGGGAAATTTTTCAGAACACGATTTTATTATATTTTGTAATACAGTTTCTTTTTTTCTTTTTAAAAATGGTCCTACATCGCGCCAATTCAGGACAGAAGGTCGTAAATTTTTAATGTTATGGTGTGCATTATTGGTCTGCGCATGCTCCATGGCAGTGCTGGCACTTTCAGACGGTACGGTACATCATATATGCGCCGTATTCCTTCGCCAAAAAGTCAAATATCTTCGGCTGGAGAGTCTTTTCAGCCAATACAAGTTCCAGATAAGGATTTCTCAACACGGGCTACAAAACTGCTATTTCAGTTCAAAACCCATGTTGAAGGTGAACTATTTCCTTTAAAGGAAATAGTTCACCTTCAACATGGGTTTTGAACTGAAATAGCAGTTTTGTAGCCCGTGTTGAGAAATCCTTATCTGGAACTTGTATTGGCTGAAAAGACTCTCCAGCCGAAGATATTTGACGTTTTGGCGAAGGAATACGGCGCATATATGATGTAACGTACCGTCTGAAAGTGCCAGCACTGCCATGGAGCATGCGCAGACCAATAACGCACACCATAAAATCAATAATTTACAACCTTCTGTCCTGAATTGGCGCGATGTAGGACCATGTTTAAACAGAAAAAAAGAAACTGTATTAAAAAATATAATAAAATCGTGTTCTGAAAAAAATTCCGAAGGTGAACTATTTCCTTTAAAGGAAATAGTTCACCTTCAACATGGGTTTTGAACTGAAATAGCAGTTTTGTAGCCCGTGTTGAGAAATCCTTATCTGCAACTTTTCTTGGCTGAAAAGACTCTCCAGCCGAAGATATTTGACTTTTTGGCGAAGGAATACGGCGCATATATGATGTACCGTACCGTCTGAAAGTGCCAGCACTGCCATGGAGCATGCGCAGACCAATAACGCACACCATAAAATAAATAATGTACAACCTTCTGTCCTGAATTGGCGCGATGTAGGACCATTTTTAAAAAGAAAAAAAGAAACTGTATTAAAAATTATAATAAAATCGTGTTCTGAAAAAAAATCCGAAGGTGAACTATTTCCTTTAACACCACTGCCGGAAAAGCCAGTGCCCGGTGGTCGGGACTGCGGGGCGATGGCCTCTGAACTCTCGGAATGCCGGCCAGCTGAAGAAGGGGAAAGCCCGCGAGCAGACCGGAGGGACAGAAGAGTTTTAGCGCGCGTTGTGTGCTAACGTTCGTCGTTGTTCAGCGTTATAAACACATCGGATGTAGCGTCTACTAACTGATATTTTCAAGAGCACACGACATGCACGTGCGTCTGAGACGAGGGACGCGGCCGGAAGAAGGATGGAAAAGCACGCGGCCTGAATAAGAACATATTATAAGAGAAGTGCAAACGAATGATAGATTACGAGGATAATGAATATTAGACTATGCTATTTTAAACGAAGAACATTTGCGGTGGAGAATTACTGAAAGCGAAGAAATACATTAAATATATACATAATACATATTTATGCCTGTTGGCGGCGCTGCCGACGCAGCGGCGGTGGCCCCCAGCCAGAGCGAAGGCACTACAATACCCTCCCCCTAGCCGCGGACCGGAGGGGCGGGGCGAAACAGAACACATGTGGTCACACGTAAGAGAAACGAGTATTTACAAGCGGAAACGCACACATTTGTACCCGGCACGGACAAGGGGAGGCACCGACACGTGCAACACACGGAAACGGGCAGGCGTGTTCACCACCTGACCAGACCTGGTACGGAAAATGGGGCGTGGCTGGTCGGGTGCGGCAGGTGGCGGGGGCGGGGCGGGCGGCGGTGGGACCGGCGGGGGCGGGGCGGGTGGCGGTTGGGCTGGCGGGGGCGGGGCGTGCGGTCACTGATCTGGCGCCGCGGAACGCGGCGGCAGCAGGAGCAAGAAGTCCTCATCCTGTTCGAAGTCGTCCGTCGCCGACGCCGCGCGGCGTGTAGCCGGGTCTTGAGGCGTCGATGTGTCTGGCATGTCGAGGTGGGCGGGTTTGACGCGGTCAAGCGAGACCACGTCATGCCGGTTCCCGCGGTCCACCGTCATCGTTTTCGCGCTGCGAGCCAGGACCTTGAACGGTCCGTCGTACGGGTGCTCCAGCGCTCGTTTGATGGCGTCATGCCGCACAAAAACGTGCGTGGCGTCCTGTAGCGCGCGCGGGGGACGCAGCGGAACTGTCGCATGGCGGCTCGAAGGGCGGCAGCGTATGACGCCGGGTCGGCGGCGGGCGTGACCGGCCGGGGAGCGAGGTACTCTCCCGGCAGGCGGAGCGTCGTGCCGTAGGTGAGCTCCGCAGCGCTGCATCCCAGGTCCGTTTTGAGAGCTGACCGGATGTCTAGCAGTACGGCAGGCAGAGCGGTGGTCCAGCTTCGGCAGTCGGACGCGCGCAGTGCTGCCTTTAGCTGTCGGTGGAACCGCCCCACCATACCGTTGCTCTGCGGGTGATAGCTGGTCGCCCGTTGCCGGTCGCAGCCCAGCAGGGTCGACAGCTCTTTCCACATGCCTGATTCCAACTGGGCGCCGCGGTCTGTCACGATGTAGCCGGAACACCGAACCGGGACACCCAGCCGCTGACGAACGCGTGGGCGACCGTCGACGTGCGCGTGTCGGCCAGCGGGATCACCTCCGGCCAGCGCGTGTAGCGGTCCACGCAGGTCAAGAGGTGCGTGAAGCCAGTCGAAGGCGGCAGTGGGCCCACGATATCGATGTGGACGGCGTCGAACCGGTCGTCAGGAGCTGGGAAGACGCCCACTGGCGTCTTCGTGTGCTGGTGCACCTTAGTCCGCTGACAGGGGATGCATGACTGCGCCCACCGTCGGATGTCGCGCCGCATTCCAGGCCAGACGTACCGGCGGGCGATGAGCTCATGCGTGGCGCGGACACCTGGATGGGCGAGTCCGTGCAGCCGACGGAACACGTGCCGGCGGAGAGGCTCCGGGACCCACGGCCGGTCGACGCCTGTTGACACGTCAATCAGCAACGTCCGTTCGCTGCTGAGCTTCATCTCACGCAGCTGGAGGCTGTGGTCCGACGCGCGGAAGCTGAGCAGCTCCGCGTCGGCAGCCTGCGCGTCGGCCAGTGCTGTGAGGTCGTCCAGCGGTGGCTGTGGAGAACGAAGCAACGCCACCGTCCGTGACAGCGCGTCAGGCGCCACATTCTCTCGCCCGGGCACGTGGCGAACGTCGGTCGTGAACTGCGCCACGTAGTCCAGGTGGCGCGTCTCCCGCGGCGAGTGACGATCGGTGCAGTTTCCGACGGCGTGGACGAGGGGCTTGTGATCGGTATACACAATCAGCTCCCGGCCCTCGACAGCGTGACGGAAGTGCCGGATAGCGAGGTACACCGCCAGCAGCTCCCTGCCGAACGTGCTGTACCTCGTCTCCGTTGGTGTCAGCATCTTTGAGAAGAAGGCTAGAGGCTGCCACTCGCCTCCGTGGTGCTGCTGGAGGACGGCGCCAACTCCCGTGTCGGACGCGTCGACGTGGACGCTCAGCGGCGCGGTCGGCACCGGGTGAGCCAGCAACATGGCGGAGGCCAGCGCGCGTTTGACGCTGAGGAACGCTTCGTCGGCGGCGTCCGTCCACGTCACCAGCTTCGTCCGTTTCCCGCCAGGGCGTTTGTCCAGCAGCTGATGCAGTGGGCGAAGGAGTGTTGCGGCGTTCGGCACGAAGCGGTGATAGTATGTTGCCATGCCAGCGAAGCGTCACACCTGCTCGTTTGTCGGTCGCGGGAACTCGGCGATGGCTGTCACCCGGTCCGGCAGTGGCGTGATGCCGTCGGCCGATACCTCGTGTCCGAGGAATCGGAGCCGCGGAGCGCCGAGGACGCACTTTGGTTTGTTTACCACCACGCCATAGTCCTGCAGGCGTCGCAGAACCTGGCGCAGGTGGCTGAAGTGATCTTCGAGAGTCGCGCTGGCGATAAGTATATCGTCAATATACACAAAGCAGGCGGGGAGCCCCCGAAGCACCTCGTCCATGAAACGCTGGCACGTTTGGGCAGCATTGCACAAGCCGAAGGGCATGCGCACAGCCTCCCAAAGGCCGAAAGGCGTGGTGATGGCCGTCTTCGGGATGTCGGCCGGCTCCACCGGAATCTGGTGGAACGCCCGAGCCAGGTCCAGTTTGCTGAAGAAGCGGCAGCCGGCGAGGTGGGCGTTGAAATCCTGGAGATACGGCAGCGGGTAACGATCAGGTACAGTCACCTTGTTTAGTGCCCGGTAGTCTCCGCATGGTCTCCACTCGCCTGGGGTCGCCTTGGGCACCATGTGCAGCGGGGCCGCCCAGCTGCTGTCCGACGGCCGGACGACGCCCTCAGTGCGCATGCGCTCAAACTCCCGGCGTGCGACGCGCAGGCGGTCGGGAGCGAGGCGGCGCGGCCGAGCGAAACACGGCGGCCCGTGAGTCCGTATGTGGTGCTTCACGCTGTGCGGCACCGGTACCGCGCCCGGCGGTCCGTTGGTGACGGTTGGGAACTCATCCCATAGCCCGTCGAGCGGTCCTTTAACGAGCCCCAGACGGCGCAGTCCAGCCAGCTGGGCGATGGACGCGATACCAGCCGCACATATGTCGCCACTGGTTGACCGGAGCACACGCTCGCCCATGTCGACCGTCAGCTGGTAATGGGCCAGGAAATCGGCGCCGAGGATTGGTGACGTCACGTCCGCGACCAGGAAACTCCACGGGAATCAACGGTTGGCGAGAGTCACGACGTGCTCCACGTAGCCCTGGGTGGCGACGGAGCTGCCGTTAGCAGCGGTGAGGCGCGGAGTTGCAGTGGCGTCGATGCTGCAGCCCGGCGGCAGTTGGCTGGGCGGCAGCACGCTGATCTGCGCGCCGGTGTCGACCATCAGCGTCAGGAGTCCGTCCCTGACGTGGAGTAGCGGTGCCAGCTGTGCACGGCCTTTGGGCGGCACCGCGTCCCTCAGGCCGAGTCGTTTCCCGCCGGCCAGGAGCACGGCGGCTGACAGTTGTGGGCGTCCGCGCCAAACCGGTAGTGGTAGTAGCAGAGGTGTTGTTGTTGCTGCTGCTGCTGCTGTTGTGGCACTGCCGGCCGTGATCGGGACCGTGGGCGCCAGGCGCGCTGCGAGCTGCCAGAACGGGGTTCTCGGTCCCGGAACCCGGCCTCGAGACGGCTGACTGCAGCGGTGAGCGAAGCCACCATGCTGCACAGTGAAGCCACGGTCCCGGCTTCGGCAGGGCCGGCGGCTGCGGCGACTGGCGAGCCGGCGGCTACGGCGGCAGGGGTCAGCGACCGGGCGGCCGTGCGGGCCGGCGGCTCGGCCGCAGGGACCGGCGGGCCGCTTTCACCGGCGCTGACGGGGTTGATAACGGAGGGGCTGGTCGCAACCATGAAGAGGTCCGCCGCCGTGGCCAGCTGGTCCAGTGGAGAGTCCTCCACGAGTAGCGACAGCGCAGCGCGGGCGGCCTGAGGCAGCCGCTGCAGAAACAGCGTCCGGAGCAATTCGCTGTCCTGCGGCACATCTGCCGCGGCACCGAGATCGGACCTCATCCGGAGGAGGAGCTGCGAGGGTCGCTGATCTCCTAGCTGCTGGTGGCGGAGAAGTTCTGTGTTCCGCGTTTTGCGCGACTGCGCCAGGCGGCTTTTCAGCGCAGCCGTCAGCGCGATGTAGCTGGGCGCCTTGGCGGTCACCACATCGCGAACCCAGGGGTAAAAAAAGTTAAAATTTGCTACCAACCGAATTTGACAGAGCCCAATTTTGCTACACCTTTTATCGAACATTCTCATTCTCATCGAAGCTACATTTCTACACATTTCCATTTGTCGATTGCAAATGTTTATATCTGCTAATGCGAAAATTCGCTACACAAAACTGGCAAGCAGTTCAACAGGAGTGGCAACGTTATTTAACCGGTTCTTCTTTTGCGACTAGACCAGGCGTATCGCTATACCTAAGTACCAATCTACCGACCTCGACACCAAGGTATCGTACCCTCATGGGATAAAACACTTGTTGATTTAATGTAAAAACAGGTTCACCATTTGCAATAGAACAGACGACTATATTTTTCCTTCCAACATCCATCCAGGTGACGTGTCCAATATATACGTGCAAACAAAAAGCTGATTTGCACAAATAAATAATGCAAGACGAATCTTAAACAAGACAAGTACTCAACAAGACAAAATAAATAGCACACGGGAGCAGAATTCAAGTTATAAACACTGGATGTGGCACACTGGCACACCAAATAAAGTGCACACCACAACCGTTCATCGAATGACATTATACTAATTCCCATTGGGTACCTACTGTTGGCACTGCATCCGTACATATTTTCTCCTCCATTTCAAAAATTAACTATACACTTCATATCACAGATTCATATCACATATATACAGGGGCGCGGTGACACCTTCTACCAAGATGCCTTTTCATAACTTTTCCGATGTCCCTGTGACCTACGGTCAAAAAATTGTCCTTCTGACACCGCTGCCGCACGTGCTCTAATAGCTTGTCAGCGCAGACAGGCTCCGGTCCATTCCAGCGCACACAAAGCTCTTTCGCTGCACTTGCGTGCGACAGTTGGCGGTTCTCGCCGAAGATGTCCTTCACCACACTGCACATGCTCTCCACAACACTCTCGGGAGCTGCCAGCATCCAAATCCGTGCCACCATGTCACTGTATGGCTGCAGGATCGCCTCACTCTGGCCTGTTTTTGCAGCCTCACGTAGAGCTCGGGGTCTGTCAGCTCGTTCGGTAGCTCTCGCATGAATCTGTGAGCCGCTCTGATTTGTGGGAGGCCGACACCAAGCTCCTTTGGCAGGATCTTTTGCTCCTTAAGCGTTTGTACCGCTGTGGGAACAGAACCACTATTACAAAATGTGCTTTGACTTGTACTTAGACACTAGAATGATAGCAGTTGAGTAAGTATAAAATGCAACTTCCTAAATGGTGTGTTCTGCATCCGGATTCCATAACTCTCCAAAAAAAAAAAATTATAATCCCACTGAAAGCGGGTGTCTTTGAAACAGGTGAAAGTGTTTGCTATATTTCCTAAACTGACCTCTAAATATTGGCAGTGCAAAAGCTTATGTCAGAAAATAAGTTTTGTATAAAAAAAAATTAAGACGAAGACCAGTTTGAATGGTCCTTGGACAAGCACTGACAATATTACTTCTAGGAAACCCAAAACGATTCAACATTTTACATGACACTCTGATGTGTTGGTATTCACGTCATAACGCTATCAGGATAAACACTAATAAATTAAGATCGCTTAAAAATAAGAATAAATGCGCCAAGAAATGAGAAGTAGCCAAAGACTAGCAAAAAGGAACGCATTTTTATATGTTTGCCTTTTGTTTCTTTAGCTGCTTTTGCAGTGATATATACTTCTTCGAATTGAATGGCCCCGGTAATTTGGGACTTGCCTACCTCGTGCAGCGTAGATCAGGCAATCAGAGTGCTCAACCGCCTGCAGCATTGTGAGAGACCCCAGAGACCCCCGTTATCGTTGCGAACCGTCTCAGTGCTAATCGCCGGTCCACTGTCGGTCATATCAACATCATCACATGTCGGGTGCACGTCTGCAGGCAAATGTTCAGGGGCTACTTTGTTACGCCCAGTTGGGAAAGGCTGCTGCGCCGCCTCGGCAGGCACAGGAGCATCTCCAGTACTTGGATGCTCCTCCATGCGTGATGACTGGTGTCTCGCCAGCATCTGAGGAAACGAAAAAGGCAAATGTATAGGTGAAGGTTTCGTGAATAGTGGAACTGAGTAATTGGATCATGGGAATCGCCAGGATTTTTAGGTTCAGGTGGCAAAGTTGTCTGAAGGAAATCAACCCATCCCTACATTAATTTTCTCCTCGAATTTGGGCTACTTCATTTCACCTTCAGAAAAATTAACATAAAAATGGCAACAGGTAGAGAAGATGCAGCAGAACATGTTTGGTTCCTGTTTGGCGATTCGAGGACCTATTGTACTAAAAAAAACGCAGTTTCCTGGAATTATGTCCTGCTCTGCGGCAAGGAAAGCAAATTGTATTAAACGTCGAATTCTGCGCCTATATTGATTGCCTTCCACTATCTAAATATATTTTCTCCTCCATTTCACCTTCCCTCCACCCATCCGTCTCGGCAAAGGCTTTCCCCTGCGTCGCCGCCGTCAAGGTCGTCGGTTGCGGCGGCGACCGACGGACCCGGCTCGACGCAGGGACGTAGCTAGGGGGGGGGGGGGGGGGGGGGGCACGGGAGCCATGCCCCTCCCCCTCTGAGCAAAACAAATTTACACTAAATAAAATTAGATTCTCTGACGACCCAGCTCCCTCCCCCCCCCCTCCGGTCAACAACATATGGTTGAGGAGCTAAATTTGATTCTACCACCGACGTGCCCCACCCCCAATAAAAATCCTGGCTACGCGCCTGGCTCGACGGAGGGTGATTCGGGCCGGTGCCGAGCAGCGGCGCGGGCCGACATTGGGGACGGGGGAGGCGGGGTGTCGGCAGATTGATGTCGGTGTGCATGCGCCCATCGCAGCGCTCATGCGCTGAAGAAATAGTTTTGAGTATTTTGCTTATTTCTTGAAAACGGTCCAGAAAGTCGGGAATCAGACGACGGTTACGTAAAATTCGTTCAATTTGGAGTTTTGTCGATGACTTGAGAGTGGCCTCTCTTCATAAATGGCATCACAGGCACTACAAGGACAGTCACTGGCGCGACGAGGTCTGTCAGAAAAATCAAAGTTGTTGAGCGATTTTAGGCTAATGTGTGTTTCAGCAGCCGAGGACGAGGATAATTTAGGCATGAAAAACTACACTCAGCTCCATCCTTGGTGAGATATCCGCACAAAATCTCCATTCTAGAGTTTGTTAACTTAGCCTTCTTTACTTTACTCATGATAAACAACACAGATCCTTGGAGCACCAAAAATCGATCTTATCGCAACAGAGACACCACAAACCAGCGCGAGACCAAAATGTCAAAGGAGGGCTTTGTCACCATTCGGAAACCTTGAACTTATAGTGATGGGGTACCATACAAAGCAGACTCTGGAAGTATTTACGCTTCATTGAGTTACATTCATTTGGTTAAATATGGCCTGAGAATAACTTTGAAATAATTTTATTAAAAGATATTGGAATATTTTGAATTACAATTTGATGTCCTTTATTCGTATTATGCGTGATACAAAAATATACAACCTGTATCACTCTCTGTCGATTCATGTTGGCATTTTTTGCTACAAAATTCTCTATCTCTGGTAGGTGTAGATTTCCTTAAAAGGTACGTTTAGTCTCTAGATCTTGCGAGAAACTTGTGATATTTGCCCACTTATGGTGATATTTTTCCCATTTCTCGCTAGCAACATATTACTTTCAAAATATCTCCAGAAAACAGAGATCAACCAGCCGTGAATATACAAAACAGCCCCATAAGTGTACAGGATCTGCAACAAACAAAAAGTGACTCATTCAAGCATATACCGCAGTAATGATAGTGCAATTTTTATGTCTTGCCATGGGCCAGTTTTGCTACAAATCTTCGTTTGGTGTAACGCTGAATTGCTACTAACGACGTTGTCGAGTTGGCGTTATTTTTGACCCCTGCGCGAACCTGTGCCGCAATAGCCATGGGCAGGTTGGCCACGAGCAGGTCAAATTTTACCGTGTCGTCGGCGATTCCGGCGACACGGCACGCACAATCAATTTGCGCCTACCATAGTTCGATCTCGTCTGCCGAGAACGGTGGCAGACGGAACGCCGCGTGCGGACGCGCTGGTCCCGTCACGGTCGGCGGCGGCGGCTCCGGCTGGCCGGCGGTCGCTTCGCCTTCAGCCATTGTTGCGCACTTTCACTGATCACGTTCGGGTCACCACTTTAGCGCGCGTTGTGTGCTAACGTTCGTCGTTGTTCAGCGTTATAAACACATACGGATGTAGCGTCTACTAACTGATATTTTCAAGAGCACACGACATGCACGTCCGTCTGAGACGAGGGACGCGGCCGGAAGAAGGATGGAAAAGCACGCGGCCTGAATAAGAACATATTATAAGAGAAGTGCAAACGAATGATAGATTACGAGGATAATGAATATTAGACTATGCTATTTTAAACGAAGAACATTTGCGGTGGAGAATTACTGAAAGCGAAGAAATACATTACATATATACATAATACATATTTATGCCTGTTGGCGGCGCTGCCGTCGCAGCGGCGGTGGCCCCCAGCCAGAGCGAAGGCACTACAGAGTCACACCGTCAGGAGGGCCAGGCGCGGTCGCGCCGTCAGCAGGGCCAGGCGCGGTCGCGCCGTCAGGAGGGCCAGGAGTAGTCGCGCCGTCAGGAGGGACAGGAGCAGTCGCACCGTCAGGAGGGCCAATAACAGTCGCACCGTCAGGAGGGCCAGGCGCGATCGCGCCGTCAGGAGGGCCAATAACAGTCGCACCGTCAGGAGGGACAGGAGCAGTCGCGCCATCAGGATGGCCAATAACAGAACAGTCGCACCGTTAGGAGGGCCAGGAGCAGTCGCGCCGTCAGAATGGCCAGGAGCAGTCGCGCCGCCAGGAGGGACAGGAGCAGTCGCACCGTCAGGAGAGTCAGGAGCAGTCGCGCCGTCAGGAGGGCCAGGAGCAGTCACGCCGTCAGGAGGGCCAGGAGCAGTCGCGCCGTCAGGAGGGCCAGGAGCAGTCGAGCCATCAGGAGGGCCAGGAGCAGTCGCGCCGACAGGAGGGCCAGGAACAGTCGCGCCGTCAGCAGGGTCAGGAGCAGTCGCACCAGCAGGAGGACCAACGGCGGTCGCTCCGTCAGGAGGGCCAGGAGCAGTCGCGCCATCAGGAGGGCTAGGAGAGTCGCGCCGTCAGCAGGACCAGGAGCAGTCGCGCCGTCAGGAGGGCCAGGGGAGTCGCGTCGTCAGGAGGTACAGGAGCAGTTGCACCGTCAGGAAGGCCAGAGGCAGTTGCACCGTCAGGAGGGCCAGGGGCGGTCGCGCCGTCAGGAAGGCCAGGAGCAGTCGCACCGTCAGGAGGGCCAGGGGCGGTCGCGCCGTCAGGAGGGCCAGGAGCAGTTGCGCCATCAGGAGCGCCAGGAGCAGTCGTGCCGTCAGGAGGGCCAGGAGAGTCGCACCGTCAGGAGTACCAGGAGCAGTCGCGCCATCAGGAGGGCCAGGAGAGTCGCACCGTCAGGAGGACCAGGGGCGGTCGCGCCGTCAGGAGGGCCAATAACAGTCGCACCGTCAGGAGTACCAGGAGCAGTCGCGCCGTCAGGAGGGCCAGGAGAGTCGCGCCGTCAGGAGGGCCAGGAGAGTCACGCCGTCAGGAGGACCAGGAGCAGTCGCGCCGTCAGGAGGGCCAGGAGCAGTCGCACCGTCAGGAGGGCCAGGGGCGGTCGCGCCGTCAGGAGGGCCAGGAGAGTCGCGCCGTCAGGAGGGACTGGAGCAGTCGCGCCGTCAGGAGGGACAGGAGCAGTCGCGCCGTCAGGAGGGCCAGGAGCAGTCACGCCGTCAGGAGGGCCAGGAGAGTCGCACCGTCAGGAGGGCGAGGAGCAGTCGCGCCGTCAGGAGGGCCAGGACAACATGGCCGGGAGGATCCAGAAAGGAAGTGGTGCCGGAAATGTGCGCCGGGAAGATGGGCCGGGCTTGTTAAGAGTGCAGTGGTGTCCGCCCATTTAAACTGATGGAGCGGACGAGTGACTGAGTGAACGTGGAAACAGAAGCTACGATTCGGAACGGCGACTATCAACGTATCATCCGGGTTGCACCTGTCATCTGTGACAGTAAGGCCGCTGCTCATTTCCCCGCCCGCACAGTATCCAAATATCCACAGTCCGTCACCCTGCGTCGTACCTAACGTCGTGTGCTCCAATAGGCGATCTGAGACAGTGAGGCATCTCGGGTGGGAGGGACGGAACGGGGCAGCCGGCAGGGATCTAATGACCCGGGGAAGGAATCTTTACCATGTGGAGGGGAGGGGCGAAGTGTGGATTTTGAGGAGGGGCGGGGACGGGGGTGTTATGACTAGTTGTATAGACTAGTTGGTGGTGTGACGGGCCAGCAGAGGGGCGGTGGAAATATGTGTCACGGGAGGGACGAAGATAAACTGTTCGGGCGCGTGATGTAGCAATTCAAGGGACACTCCCACCTTCCC
The DNA here is from genome assembly GCA_036785665.1 of Chirona hameri. Lineage (NCBI taxonomy): Eukaryota > Metazoa > Arthropoda > Thecostraca > Balanomorpha > Balanidae > Chirona > Chirona hameri. Next base: position 34,581 of record JAXIVJ010001304.1, on the reverse strand, counting down.
AAAAGTTGTCAAATGTACGCCGCTTGTGGTGCAAAATATGAAGTAATTCGCTGCCGAACACGATTATGACATTTGTTTCTGGCAAATAGTGCTCAATTTAATAAAAAGTTAAGTTTTAATATTTGGTTTGATGACGTCATATTGGACTCTAGAGAGCTATACAGAAATCATTTATGCTGCCAAAGTATGGCACAATTATTTCGAGAGAATTCTGGCGCTTTGAATACAAGACAAACCAATTACCAAACCATTTGAAACACGGAAATATCTCCAAGTCTAACCTTAAAACAAGTCGACTATCATCACCATTTGGTAAAGAGAGATGACGTCATCGGTTTTAGACCCCTATTCAAATGCACGTGGGGTTTATTCGTTACAATTGTCAAGACCAAGCTCGAATTTCTTTTTGATTAGACCTATGCGGTTGTTTTAACTGCTACCCTACTTAATTTCAATGCAAATCCAACAACATGGCTATCTCAACTCAAAACTAATATTAAGGTGTTTGCACCTTGAAATACTCCTAAACTCCTAATGTATTTGCACCTTGAAATCCTGAGTGTACTACTGTATTAAAATATATGTTAAAGGAAATAGTTCACCTTCGGAAATTTTTCAGAACACGATTTTATTATATTTTTTTAATACAGTTTCTTTTTTTCTTTTCAAAAATGGTCCTACATCGCGCCAATTCAGGACAGAAGGTTGTAAATTATTAATGTTATGGTGTGCGTTATTGGTCTGCGCATGCGCCCTGGTAGTGCTGTCACTCTCAGACGGTACGGTATATCATATATGCGCCGCATTCCTTCGCCAAAAAGTCAAAAATCTTCGGCTGGAGAGTCTTTTCAGCCAAGAAAAGTTGCAGATAAGGATTTCTCAACACGGGCTACAAAACTGCTATTTCAGTTCAAAACCCCATGTTGAAGGTGAACTATTTCCTTTAACCCATGTTAAGGTGGGAGTGTCCCTAATTAATATGACATGTAACCGTACAGGTGGGGGGTATAATAAAGATGAAAGATTGGAGAGATGGAGATCGTTATGAACTGAATAGAACAATGACGTCGAGGGCCTGCGAGGCGGGATGGATTTCGGACGGATTTGACGTACCGGAGGTGCCGGCTCAACGGAACGTATTCCGCTTCACGTAAATTAACGCCGCCTCATTATTTACATAATAATTACTTTTTTAGTTCACAAAAAAAAACGAAAAATCATCCCCAGCGTGAGATAAGCAAATCGTTCTTCATCCGTCAGTTGCAATCAATCATGAACAAAATATCTCTTCCTGGCGCATCATATCATACATATTCATTCGCATGCACTGAAAATTAAGTCAAAGTTTTAGGTAAATCTTGGTTTTAATTACGTTCATTGAATATATACGAACCGATTGTCAAGCTTATTTGTCAGTCAACACGTTTGATTTGAGAGTAGCTGCTAGCAGGCTATCGGCATGTTCAAAGTTTACTGTATATGATAGTAAGCCGTGCTAAGAACCTATACAAGCATTTAAATCATAAACTTAACTGCAACTTAATTTTTGTAAAGAGGTATATTCTATCTTGCACTTAAATAAATTGCTCACGGTGATCTATTGGCACCGGTTTCGCAGAGGAGTATCGTGTTACAAGCACCAATAGATTCGGCGCATACGATTTCATCAGCCGTTCTGAAATTGGTGACCTCAGGTCATCGCCATGACCTTGTAAATACACAAAGCCCATATTTGGCTTTGCAGCCAAATGGAATCTCAGCAACGGCTGGACCGATTTGCTCGCAACAAGCACCAATCGATTCAACGCATACGATTTCATCAGCCGTTCTGAAACTGCAGTGACCTCAAGTCATCACTGTGATCTTGTAAATGCACAAATGTCATATTTGGCATTGCAGCCAAATGGAATCTCAGCAACAGCTGCACCGATTTTCTCGCAACAAGCACCAATCGATTCAGCGCATACGATTTCATCAGTCGTTCTGAAACTGGTGACCTCAAGTCATCACTGTGACCTTGTAAATGCTCAAACGTCATATTTCGCATTGCAGCCAAATGGAATCTCAGCAACGGCTGGACCGATTTGCTGGCAACAAGCACCAATCGATTCAGCGCATACGATTTCATCAGTCGTTCTGAAATTGGTGACCTCAGGTCATCGCCATGACCTTGTAAAAAAAAAACATATTTGGCATTGCTGCCAAATGGAATCTCAGCAACGACTGAACCGATCTGCTCGCAACAAGCACCAATCGATTCGGCGCATACGATTTCATCAGCCGTTCTGAAATTGGTGACCTCAGGTCATCGCCATGACCTTGTAAACCCAAAAAGCCCATATTTGGCATTGCAGCCAAATGGAATATCAGCAACGGCTGGACCGATATGCTCGCAACAAGCACCAATCGATTCAGCGCATATGATTTCATCAGGCGTTCTGAAATTGGTGACCTCAGGTCTTGACTGTGACCTTGTAAATGCACAAACGTCATTTACTTCGCCTGTTATTGGAGTCTTGCTCTTGTGACGTATTGTAAACATACCGTAGTTGCGTGCTGTATATAGACCGTAGGTACCCTGCCATCTAGGGGCAGACAGGTAAAGGTGTGACCTTGGAGCAGGGGGGTTGGTTGTGTACGTAGCGTGGAGTGGCCATCTTGTAGACCTTGAATATACCTTGTTGTGATCTAGAGACCGAGTGTTCAGTAGAGACTGTGGTGAACTAACCAACACGTTACATGGTGTCAGAAACTCGAACCCATTTGAAAGATGAATCCGTCATTTCGCCCTCCAAGTGAGTTAAATGTGGTGTCGCTGAACCTGGCCACCGAGTGGCGGCAATGGCGCCGGGATTGGTCGTATTATGCGACGGCATCAGAGCTGTCTGCCAAGCCGCCGCCGGTGCAAGTGGCTGTGTTTTTTAACTGTGCGGGGCGAGGCGCGCAAGAAGTCGCCTCCCATTTCACGGAATGGAGAGAGGAGCACGGACTGGCAGCGCTGCTTGAGCAGTTCGATACCTTTTGTATCCCGAGGCAAAACGTGATCTTGGAACGATACTACTTCTATAATCGAAGCCAGCAGCCTGGAGAGTCTGTGGCCCAGTTTGTGTCTGGACTGCGGTCCCTCGCTGCGACATGTGAGTTTCCAGATGAGGAAAACATGTTAAGGGACCGGATCGCCATGGGCGTGCGAGATCCCCGGGTCCAACAGGCTTTACTCAAAAGGTCAGACTTGACCCTGCCTAAGGCCCTGGATATTGCCTTGGCTGAAGAGGCAGCAGGTCGTGATGTCAAAGTGATGGGTGGGCAGGAACAGCAGCCCACTTTTGCTGCCGTTTTTTAGAAGGTTGTGCCGCTGTCGTGGGTGGTACTTCCCGGCAGTGCAAGTTTTGTGGACGTTCCCATGTGATGAACAGGCAGATGTGCCCCGCGTGGGGAAAACAGTGTATCGCATGTGGTAGTGCCAATCATTTTGCAAGAAGTGAGGTTTGTCGCGAACAGACTGACCGCCCTACCGGCGGACAGGCAGGTTCTACCGGCCGACAGGCAGCGCGCCCTGCCGGTGGACAGGCAGCGTGCCCTGCCGGTGGACGGTCGGGACGGCCGCCGCCGTCTGGTCAGTGGCAGCGGGAGCAGACCAGGTGGGGCAGACCAGGCCAGCACCTGACTGCTGCCGTCCAGTCGCAGTCGTCGGGAGCCCCAGACGAAGATGGGACTCCAGCTTCAGAGCACGACATCATGACGTCTGTGTGTGACGGCTTTCCAACGGCTGGAGGTGATCCAGGCGACTACGAGTTCTGATCCCGTTCTCACCGCGGTCATTCGACAGCTACAGACGGGCTGGCCGGAACATAGACGCCACCTACCGGACAGCCTGCGGCAGTTCCATGCTTTCCGTGAGGAACTGACCGCCCAAGACGGGTTACTGTATAAGGGGCGGTGTCTCGTGATCCCAACCTCCTTGCAACGTGATATCGTTGCTCGCCTGCACAGCACGCACATAGGAGTTGCGTCCATTCTCAGGCTGGCGCGCCAAAATGTGTTCTGGGTTGGCATGTCCAGCATGATCAGAGAAGCGATCCTCCGGTGTCCTGTGTGCCTGGCGTATCAGCCCTCGCAGGCCCTCGCCTCGCCTCTCCTGCCGCATGAGATTCCGAGCCGGCCATGGGAAAAGTTGGCCATAGATTTGTTTGAGTTGCGTGGCTCCACCTATCTTCTGCTGGTGGATTACTACACCAATTTTGTAGAGATTGAACCCCTTGCACGTTATACGGTGGCCCATGTGATATCGGCCTTAACCTGCCAGTTTGCTCGGTATGGCCTGCCCGAGACACTGGTTAGTGACAATGGGCCCCCGTTCAGTAGTGACGTGTTCCGTGCCTTCGTCATTGCTCTCGATATCCGGCACACGACTTCTAGCCCGAGATATCCTCAGTCCAACGGGAAGGTCGAGAACTCAGTCAAAACTGTGAAAAGTCTGATGAACAAAGCTCTCGCTGACGGCAAAAATCCCCTCTGGGCATTGATGATGTGGCGGAATGCTCCAAGCGAAGGGATGACCGTCTCTCCTGCGCAGAAATTGTTTGGGCGGGCCTGTCGCACGTTCTTACCGACGCGTCGGTCCAACCTGCTCCCGTGCTACCCCACGGCAGTGCCAGAGATTCTGGCGCGACAGAAAGCCCGTTAGGCCTCGTACCATGATCGGAAGGCCAGACCTTTACTTCCATTGGTTCTCGGCCAGTCAGTACGGATGCGGCTTCCGGGCCAGGAAACGTGGTCCCCTGGTGTGTGTCCGAACAGCGGGCCCTCGCTCGTATTGGGTGCGTGTTGGGGGAGTCCTGTACCGCCGTAATCGCCGGCAGCTTCTGAGCACGACAGAACCTCGGTCCCCGCCATGGTCCCCGCTAGGTGTTCTGCGGTCTCCTTCTCGCACCTCTCTCCAGAGACCACAGCCGGCCTCACCTCCCGAACCCGGGTCAGTGCCTGTCGATACTAGCGGGCCTCCATCACGTCCGTCTATCCCTATCCGCAGATCAGAGCGAACCGGCCGCCCCCCGCGTTATCTAGCTGATTATGTGTCGCGTTAGGTCATAGCGGTCCGTGTGCTACAGAGCGTGGTAATCATAGGTAGGTGACTTCTGTTGCCATGTGTTTGTTCGTTTGCCTTGTTCTCAACCCTATGTTCGCACTTAAGCTGAGAATGTTCGTTGGTTGTAGTGTGGTACACTGATACATGGCCTCAGGCTGTGCGATGTCTATGTCGGCGTCTGTTCGTTGTCGTTACAGAAGAGGAGATGTGACGTATTGTAAACATACCGTAGTTGCGTGCTGTATATAGACCGTAGGTACCTTGCCATCTAGGGGCAGACAGGTAAAGGTGTGACCTTGGAGCAGGGGGGTTGGTTGTGTACGTAGCGTGGAGTGGCCATCTTGTAGACCTTGAATATACCTTGTTGTGATCTAGAGACCGAGTGTTCAGTAGAGACTGTGGTGAACTAACCAACACGTTACAGCTCTGTTGGCGATCAATAAAATAAATAAATAAATTTGGCATTGTGTAAGAGAACCCGGTTAGCTGTCGGCCATGCATAGCCTCCAACATCCCGTCCCTCCGTTACATTGATACCCATTACGTTAACATGCCCCGCCTGCCACCCGGGTGTATTAAACTAGCAGCCCGCATAAGTCGTTCAGCGTTCACCGTGGATCAGTTTGGCATTCCTCGTCTCGCGGGGAAATATTTCATTCTCCTCAACTATATATTGGGGCTTAACACACATTCCTTCACAAACTTCCATACTCGCACCTACACAAACAATTCACCACCTTGTCACGCTTCCGACACACACACCACCTCATTCACAGGTATCCACACTCGTTCACGAACAACTCGCCACATTACCGCATCTCCAATTCTCTCACACCCACCTTCCACCATCACAACGAATCCTCATCACCTTACCGCATCTCCGGTATTCTCACACTCACAATTCACCGTCGCACCCAGTTCACACATCACGCGTTGCACCACACCCGTCTACGCTCAGACCGCACCTTGCCCATTTATATTATAATGCGGGACTCCAGAGCGTAGCTCATCACGGCGCTCCGCACCGACTGACCTTTATACTTCGAAAGAGCTCTGGACTTAGTGTCGGGACTTCTGCGACACCTGGGTGTCGCAGCGTTAATTTTGGATGGGGACAAGAATAGCTGAAGATGTCGTCCCGACGAGGCCGCCACGAGAAATGCCCCGTCTCTCTCTCTCCTACCGTCCTGAGCTCAGCTCACAGGTGGGGCGTGGCACCCTCAGCGGCTACACCACGCACTTCCTCAGGTCCGCACCTTTCGCTTTTCAGAGTCCGGGCGTCGGAGAAAGCGACCAGCGAAAGTCGGCCAGCCTTCAGGTAGACCCTGCGTGAACGCACGGCCGTATCCTGTACCGCGGCCGCTCCCGCTGATGCTAACGTACACCCGTCATCTCTATTCGCTGGCTCAGAACTGGGTAGCAATTTATAACCTTACAATTGCAGCTGTTGGAGTTGTGAACCCCACCCACGGTCGTCCCTGGAGCCGCCCCTGCGTGGGCCGCCGGGCAGCGGGGTGCCGCCCACCCCGCGGTCCCTTGGGCCGCCCCTGCGCTGACCGCCCGGTCATGGCCCGCGGCGGTCTCCGGCCGACCACGTGGCGGCTCGCGGGGCGGCGGGCGGGCAGTCTCGATTTGGAGCTGAGGTATGTTATGTCGCTTGCTTCGATTAATATAGCTCCGAAGGTCTACCCAGCGTTTGACCGAGACCACGTCATGGGGCAGCCGGCAGGGTATGCCGTTGCCACAAGATGACGGACAACGTGTTCGAAATCTGCCGGCAGCGGTATGACGACTTCTGCCTCCTGTCTACAATACCGGGGCTGGTCGAGAGGCTCGACCTCACCGGGCTCGAGGAGGACTTCCATGGCAGCACCCTCCGAGCCTTCTGGCACCCAGCTATGACCCCGACCGAGCGGCGGACTGTTGCAGCCGTGCTGCGACGGCTGCCCTCATGCGGGGACTGCGAAAGCCGGACACCGCGCGTTGTGAGCGGACGAGCCGGACACTTTTCGTCCGTCCAGCCGGACACTTTTCGTTCCACGAGCCAGCACCGCTGCCGCCGTCGCCGTTGACCAACGAGCCTCTCGCCAGTTTCAGAACGGCTGATGAAATCGTATGCGTTGAATCGATTGGTGCTTGTTGCGAGCAAATTGGTCCAGCCGTTGCTGAGATTCCATTTGGCTGCAATGGCAAATATGGGCTTTTTGGATTTGCAAGGTCATGGCGATGACCCGAGGTCACCAATTTCAGAACGGCTGATGAAATCGTATCCGAATCGATTGGTACTTGTTGCGAGCAAATCGGTCCAGCCGTTGCTGAGATTCCATTTGGCTGCAATGCCAAATATGACGTTTGTGCATTTACAAGGTCACAGTGATGATCTGAGGTCACCAGTTTCAGAACGGCTGATGAAATTGTATACGTTGAATCGATTGGTGCTTGTTGCGAGCAAATCGGTCCAGCCGTTGCTGAGATTGCATTTGGCTGTACATATGGCGGTATAATAGTGTTGATGGGAGCAGCCGCAAAAGAACTTCGACATAAATGGCGCCCGTCTGACAAATGTTGCGCACTGTTTTGTTGATATCGCAGCTCACTGGTGGTTGTTTGACCAGAAATTAAAACTTGTAGTGACTCGTAGATTGAGATATTCATGTAGTTGAGTGGTTTTAGAAAACATTGAGGGTTTCCATGAAATTGCCTATTCGTTGCGAACGCTACACGCGCCATTTATCGGACGCCATCAGTGGCCGCAAAAGTGTTCAATGGGTCTGTTCCATTGGCTCCTCTAACCTCTAACCTCTTCAAAGCTCCTCCAAATTAAAATTATTGTTCCTGTTCCTCATCCAAACTCCTAAGATCCTCCAAGCTCCCATCAAACCTCCTCCAAACTCCTTCGATGTGAAAGGTTTTTAGGAGGCTATGGTAGACATTAGTAGCGTGGTTCATTCATTTGTAATTTCTATGCCAGATTTGTTGTTGCACATAAGAGAAAGAGAGTGAGGACTGAATGTGAAGTTGATGTGGTGCAAATATTATTTTTCTTCTCATTTTCCCCATGGGTACTTACAAATTGGGTATCAAAATTCAAAATTGGTTATTTCATATTTGTTGTGGATCTGGGCATCAGCACTGTCTACTTGACATGCTCGCAAACGGCTGATACCTCATCCAAAATCGTTCCTGTGGCGATGCAAATCAGTGCTCCTCCAACCTCCTCTAAACTAATCTTGTCTTTTTTTGGAGGAGCCACTGGAACACCCTATGTTGTTCAAATTAAGCTCACCTCTTGGCTGCAGGAACCGCAGTGGCCGCAGACCCTGTGAACCTGAACAGGCCTCAGTTTATAGGGCCTTGTGGACAATGACGCTTAGTGTAGCCTGGGCTTTAGGATGTGTTAGGAGCTACAGTTGTTAAGCCTGATCATCAATAATGTAAATATAATCATTAATACTGCTCTAAGCAGCATTTTAATTGCTTTTTTTCTACATTAGGGTAAAAGTCCAATCTTTGGATACGTCCTAACCTCTAACCTCTTAACCATTCATGCTAGCAGAGTGCAGATGATGCTAAGTGATAACACATGGTGCTTGAGTGTGTCTGGATTTTGTTCTCTATATCTGTATTATTGTTGTTTGCTTTTGTTCTTCAACAGCAGCAATGTTTGGTGTGTTGGACACTGCACCTGCTGTCATAAACCCTACAGTCCTGAGTGTCCTCTGATCTTCCATGATGAGTGTGTGTGTGGGCTTGGTGTGTTGGGCACTGCACCTGCTGTCATAAACCCTACAGTCCTGAGTGTCCTCTGATCTCCCATGATGAGTGTGTGTGTGGGCTGGTGTGTTGGGCACTGCACCTGCTGTCATAAACCCTACAGTCCTGAGTGTCCTCTGATCTCCTATGATGAGTGTGTGTGTGGGCTGGTGTGTTGGGCACTGCACCTGCTGTTATAAACCCTACAGTCCTGAGTGTCCTCTGATCTCCCATGATGAGTGGGTGTGTGGGCTGGTGTGTTGGACACTGCACCTGCTGTCATAAACCCTACAGTCCTGAGTGTCCTCTGATCTCCCATGATGAGTGTGTGTGTGGGCTGGTGTGTTGGACACTGCACCTGCTGTCATAAACCCTACAGTCCTGAGTGTCCTCTGATCTCCCATGATGAGTGTGTGTGTGGGCTGGTGTGTTGGACACTGCACCTGCTGTCATAAACCCTACAGTCCTGAGCAGGCTCCTAGAATTGCTTTGGAGCTGGGGTGTGGAGTGGAAAACTCTGACTAAAAATAAGTATAAAGAGTGGAAAATTCAACCAAAAAGAATATGTACCAGGCTTTATCACCCAATTACCTGCCCACCAAAATTAGTTATTACCTATGCCAATTCTTACCTGTCTTTTCGTCCACAGGCTGTCCCTAACATTACATCCATAAATCAGTATCAAGTTTCCAATTATCCAATACATTTTAAAATAAGGAGTGGAAAATTCACAGTAAAACTCAGGAAAAAGAGTGGAGAAATAGTATCCAAAGGGTGTCATTTTCCACCCAAAGTTCCCAATGCTAGGACACTGGTCCTGAGTGTCCTCTGATCTCCCATGATGAGTGTGTGGGCTGACATCCCACCCGTTTAGCTGTTGTCAATTCAATCCATTGTGTGTGTGTGGGGGAGGGGGGGGGGGGGGGGGCTGCCACCCAGAGTGTCCTGGTAAAAGCTGATGTGTGGTCTCACATTCAGGCTTTGCCATGATGCAGTGAAGAGCTGCCACCAAGGTGGCCATGTGGTGGCTACTTGCACCGGACAAAACTACTGCTTTGTCAAGCATCTGGCAGGAGCATGCAGCCAGGGTAGTGCTTTCCTAAGTGGGTGATCCACCACTCACCAGTGTCTGAGTCTGGGCTACAATGGCTGCTGGTTTGCGTCTTCAGTATGGGATGCAGCTTCTCTGCTGCTACTGGCAAGTAGGAGCAGTCACTGGCACTGTGCCCACTGGTGCTGGGAAATGGCTGTTGCAGTAGCAGCTCCACCCTGCTGGCAGACTGGAGCAGTTGCCGGCACTGGAGCGGTTGCTGGCACTGGATCAGTTGCTGGCACTGTGACAGGTGCCCTGGTGATGGCTGGCAGCTGCTGACACAGCATCAGCAGCATGATCCTAGCTCTGATTGGTTGTGCAATGTTCATCACTGGCAGTTTTCTAGAACCAGCTTTCTGGAACAGATATATAGTTTTGCTACTTTGTCCTTGTTTGACTACTTTGATGCCCACTCCCGTTTGTATTGCTGTTGTATCAAATGACTCTTTATTTCTTTTTCAGATTACAGGAAACATCAAAATTTATTGTGTCTTCAAATGTCTCTTAATTCAGAGAGGTTCCCATTGACCTCTGGGCTCAGAAACAAGAACAATGAAAATGATGGGTTCAAAGTCATCTTTGTGTGTTTTGTAGTGTTCAGCATTGCAATCACAGTTGCCCTTATTGTGCAGATTCACTATGGTGAACCAGAGGTAAGAAATCAGGAAGACAATGCTTGGGTAGCTGTCAAGTTTTGTATAATTATTTCCAATTATTTCCCAAGTGTACATAAGTTTACTTTGACCTTACCACATGCAAAGGTCCATAAGATTAAAGATATGGTCTTTATGGGCGCCACATAACCAGGCAGTTGCGGCGCCCTAAACCCCCAATCATCATCATCAGATATGGCATTTGGTTTGACACCATGGCTTCTTTTGTTGTTGTTTATGTTACAGTAATCCTGTGTTGTGATTGTGTGCCTGTGGTGCAGGTGGTGCCCCACGCGGCCGTCTCGTCCGACCACCAGACGTGCTCCAGTATCGGCACGACGCTGCTGAGGCGCGGCGGCTCGGCCGTCGACGCCGCCATCGCCGCCATTCTCTGTATGACCGTCGTTCACCCGCACAACAGCGGGCTGGCAGGGTAAGACACTGGACAGGCCGGCTTGTCGGACGGGGTTGCGTGGGTGTGTGCCTGAGTCACCCATCTAGGAGTGTTGATATGGTCTTCGGCGAGAAACAATGCAGACGAACATGCTAGAACATTCTCAAATGCGTGCGTTGATTCCGTGAAGCATGAGACAGAGTATACTTACAGCAAAGGCTTCTATATATCACATCTGAAGGATTATCTATAAGAATTGCGCCATTGCTACCTTTCTTCTTCTGCATCTGCCGGCATCTGACGACTCCATCTGCCGGCATCTGACGACTCCGTCTGACCACCTTCCACCAGCGGAGGCTTCATGCTGATCCACGACCACGGCCGCAACCACTCGTCGGTGGTGGACTTCCGCGAGGTGGCGCCGGCGGCGACGGACGGCACGGTAGCGGCAGCCCGGAGCGGGGCCGCCTCCGCCGCCGTGCCGGGCCTGCTGCGCGGCCTCCAGCTGGCTCACTCCCAGCACGGTCGGCTGGCCTGGTCGGCGCTGGTGCAGCCCAGCGCGCAGCTGGCCCGCAGCGGCATCACGGTCAGTCCGCAGCTGGCGGCCGCGCTGGCGGCTCACCTCACGGTACAGGAGGCGCAGGCGTCACCGGCTCTAGCGGTGCTGACCGCCGGGGGACAGCTGCTGACGGCCGGACAGCCGCTGGTCCAGACAGACCTGGCCGATACGCTGGATCTGCTGCAGATTCGCGGCGTGGACGGTGAGTCGCTGTTGACGGCTGACCTGCTGTACAGCTGGTACGCCCTCGCCGCTCTGTTCACCTGCTGATAGCAGACAGAGTACTCAAGTCGACAGTCGCTCCAGTTTTAACGTGCACCAGCTATTTACCGACTTGAACTGCGTTTTCTATAGCTGTGATTTCTGATGATTGTCTGTGCGGAGGACTGAGCTGAGGTGGCTAAATTTGCTATCCTCAATTATACTATCGAACAGGGACAGGAACTCAGGGATGGAGGCGGCTGGTAGGGACAGGGACAGGAACTCAGGGATGGAGGCGGCTGGTAGGAACAGGGACAGGAACTCAGGGATGGAGGCGGCTGGTAGGAACAGGGACAGGAACTCAGGGATGGAGGCGGCTAGTAGGAACATGGACAGGAACTCAGGGATGGAGGCGGCTGGTAGGAACAGGGACAGGAACTCAGGGATGGAGGCGGCTGGTACTCAGGGACAAGAACTCAGGGATGGAGGCGGCTGGTAGGGGCAGGAACTCAGGGATGGAGGCGGCTGGTACTCAGGGACAAGAACTCAGGGATGGAGGCGGCTGGTACTCAGGGAAAAGAACTCGGGGATGGAGGCGGCTGGTACTCAGGGATGGATGCGGCTGGTAGGGACAGGAACTCAGGGATGGAGGCGGCTGGTAGGAACAGGAACAGGAACTCAGGGATGGAGGCGGCTGGTAGGAACAGGGACAGGAACTCAGGGATGGAGGCGGCTGGTAGGAACAGGGACAGGAACTCAGGGATGCCGGATGGAGGCGGCTGGTTGGAACAGAGACAGGAACAGGAACTCAGGGATGGAGGCGGCTGGTAGGAACAGGGACAGGAACTCAGGGATGGAGGCGGCTGGTAGGAACAGGGACAGGAACTCAGGGATGGAGGCGGCTGGTAGGAACAGGGACAGGAACTCAGGGATGGAGGCGGCTGGTAGGAACAGGGACAGGAACTCAGGGATGGAGGCGGCTGGTAGGAACAGGGGCAGGAACTCAGGGATGGAGGCGGCTGGTAGGAACAGGGACAGGAACTCAGGGATGGAGGCGGCTGGTAGGAACAGGGACAGGAACTCAGGGATGGAGGCGGCTGGTAGGAACAGGGACAGGAACTCAGGGATGCCGGATGGAGGCGGCTGGTTGGAACAGAGACAGGAACAGGAACTCAGGGATGGAGGCGGCTGGTAGGAACAGGGACAGGAACTCAGGGATGGAGGCGGCTGGTAGGAACAGGGACAGGAACTCAGGGATGGAGGCGGCTGGTAGGAACAGGGACAGGAACTCAGGGATGGAGGCGGCTGGTAGGAACAGGGACAGGAACTCAGGGATGGAGGCGGCTGGTAGGAACAGGGGCAGGAACTCAGGGATGGAGGCGGCTGGTAGGAACAGGGACAGGAACTCAGGGATGGAGGCGGCTGGTAGGAACAGGGACAGGAACTCAGGGATGGAGGCGGCTGGTAGGAACAGGGACAGGAACTCAGGGATGGAGGCGGCTAGTAGGAACAGGGACAGGAACTCAGGGATTGAGGCGGCTGGTAGGAACAGGGACAGGAACTCAGGGATGCCGGATGGAGGCGGCTGGTTGGAACAGAGACAGGAACAGGAACTCAGGGATGGAGGCGGCTGGTAGGAACAGGGACAGGAACTCAGGGATGCCGGATGGAGGCGGCTGGTTGGAACAGAGACAGGAACAGGAACTCAGGGATGGAGGCGGCTGGTAGGAACAGGGACAGGAACTCAGGGATGGAGGCGGCTGGTAGGAACAGGGACAGGAACTAAGGGATGGAGGCGGCTGGTAGGAACAGGGACAGGAACTCAGGGATGGAGGCGGCTGGTAGGAACAGGGGCAGGAACTCAGGGATGGAGGCGGCTGGTAGGAACAGGCACAGGAACTCAGGGATGGAGGCGGCTGGTAGGAACAGGGACAGGAACTCAGGGATGGAGGCGGCTGGTAGGAACAGGGGCAGGAACTCAGGGATGGAGGCGGCTGGTACTCAGGGACAAGAACTCAGGGATGGAGGCGGCTGGTAGGGACAGGAACTCAGGGATGGAGGCGGCTGGTACTCAGGGACAAGAACTCAGGGATGGAGGCGGCTGGTAGGGACAGGAACTCAGGGATGGAGGCGGCTGGTACTCAGGGAAAAGAACTCGGGGATGGAGGCGGCTGGTACTCAGGGATGGATGCGGCTGGTAGGGACAGGAACTCAGGGATGGAGGCGGCTGGTACTCAGGGACAAGAACTCGGGGATGGAGGCGGCTGGTAGGGACAGGAACTCAGGGATGGAGGCGGCTGGTACTCAGGGACAAGAACTCAGGGATGGGGGCGGCTGGCAGGGATCAGGAAGGTCCATAGAATAAACTGTGCCTGACACAAGTTCATATCTTAGAAACGCATAAGCAAACATATATCCATGTTACAAAAAGGCTGTCTGCTGACTTCTGACTCAGTGCTATCTGTGTGTTGAGTGCTGGCTGCTGATGGTCCGACTACGCGGTCTGCTTAGCGCTGACCACTGACTGCTGACCACTGACTGCTGACCACTGACTGCTGACCACTGACTGCTGACCACTGACTGCTGACCACTGACTGCTGACCACTGACTGCTGACCACTGACTGCTGACCACTGACTGCTGACCACTGACTGCTGACCACTGACTGCTGACTGCTGACCACTGACTGCTGACCACTGACTGCTGACCACTGACTGCTGACCACTGACTGCTGACCACTGACTGCTGACCACTGGCCTTCCTTCAGCGCTGTATGACGGTGTGATGACGTCTGGCGTCGTGTCGGAGCTGCGTGCGGCCGGCGGCGTGCTGACGGCGGAGGATCTCTCCCAGTACCACCCGCTGCAGTACGAGGGTGTGCTCAGAGACTTCGGTGAGTCCGAGCCGCCCGCTGCTGGGGGACCTCATCACTGCGTGACGGCGGAGTGAGCGCTTTGGATAACCTTCGATTGCTAGTAATGGTTACCGAAAGAGCTGTGTAAGCAATGGATAGGACTAAGATATTGATTTATTAAATTACCCTAAATACCTTCAAGGCATGTTTGTGACGCTTATTTGGAGAATAATGAGCTTGTTCTCGATATGCTTGTTTGCTCAGTTATAGGCATGTCGTCAGTTAAGACTTAAGATGTTTCAGAGCCTCAAGTGAGTACTGGGTGTGCCTCTGTGGTTAACGGCTGTTAATTTGTCTGTGCCGATTGTGACTGTCTGGTACGCCCCAGGTGAGTACTCTGTGCTGACGGCGGCGGCTCCGTCTGCCGGCCCTGCTCTACTGGCCGCTCTGGAGATCGTCTCCCGTCTGAACGTCAGCCCGGTCACCCTGCCAACCACCCGGTACCACCGCGTCACCGAGGCCCTCCGTCTGAGCATGCAGCGGTTCTCGCTGCTGGGCGACCCGCTCGCCGTGCCGGAGGTGACGAACGACACCGCCGAGCTGCTGTCCGACGACACGTTGACGGAGCTGAGCAGACTCGTCACTGACGGGGCTCTGGTCAACAGCAGCACGCTGCCCGCGCTGGAGACGCCGGCCGCCACGCACGTGTCCGTTATCGATAATGATGAGCTGTACGTCAGCGTTGTCAGGTGAGCACGGTGAGAGGGAGGTGAGGGGGAGGGTGAGAGGGGAGGTACTGCGGACGCCGACTCTGGCCCCTGTCCCGAGCCCAGCTCTCCCGGCTCGTGATCCTACTGTTGTTTGTGTGTATTGTTATGTATCGATGTTGAAAATGTGTCTCATTATAGTGTTGCCGTGTGGTTTGAAGATGTGAAACGCCCAGACACACAGCGGTTTAGTCTCGGATGACCTAGAAACCTATACAAAATTCAGATGAAAATGTAATGACCTAGACAAATTCAGATGAACATACAATGTGGCTGATCAAGATTGGCAGAAAATGTGTGACGAATAATTTTTCAGCCGGTGTTCCTGCGCCTTTGTTTACCGTTTACCGCTCGGTATTTATTAACCGTTTACCGCTCGGTATTTATTAACCGTTTACCCTTTGTTATCCGTTTTCCGCGCGCCCTTTGTTTACCTCTTACCAGGTGGCCTTTCCTAACCGTCCCCCCGTTTGGCCTTTTTTCCTCGCCAGCGGCCTGGGCTCGTACTTCGGCTCCAAGTTCAGCACGTCCGGGGCCATTCTGTTCAGTAACGCCATGTCGGCGTTCTTTGACCCGGCGCTGTCGTCGGCGGGCACGGCGAACGTGCCTGAGGCCGGACGCCGGCCATTGGCCACCTTCTCACCGGCCATACTGATGGCGCACAAGGTAAACAGACTTATATTGTCTATTTTTTATTTATTTAATATTTGATCCCACAAAATATCTAACGAGATAAAACACAAAAACTACGTTATGCATGCATGTTGGTTATTTTCGTCTTATATTTTTGAATCGTGCTTCTCATTAACTCTTGGAAAATAATCATTTTATTTTGCTTACATATGAGAACGTTTTGCTAAAAGTGCATTCTTCAATCCTTAGCAAAAGCCAACGACCATGACGACAGCGTCCTGGTGCTGGTTTGAAAGTGATTACCCGGCCCGCTACCGTAAGACCTGCACCCTCGGTCCTGCACCCTCGGTCCTGTACCCTCGGTCCTGCACCCTCGGTCCTGTACCCTCGGTCCTGCACCCTCGGTCCTGCACCCTCGGTCCTGCACCCTCGGTCCTGCACCCTCGGTCCTGCACCCTCGGTCCCGCCATACCAATTAAAGATAGGGGTCCTATGGCAGCGGATGACGTCTCGCTGTTAGATGAAGACCGGGGTAAAACCCAACACAGTTTGAGAAATGTAGGCCACGGCCGCGCTACGTGCGTGTGTGTGTCAGACAGCCTCAATCTCGCTGCTCCTCTACTGCTCATATGCTGCTCCCCTACTGCTCATATGGTGCTCCTCTACTGCTCATATGGTGCTCCTCTACTGCTCATATGCTGCTCCTCTACTGCTCATATGCTGCTCCTCTACTGCTCATATGCTGCTCCTCTACTGCTCATATGCTGCTCCTCTACTGCTCATATGCTGCTCCTCTACTGCTCATATGCTGCTCCTCTACTGCTCCTCTACTGCTCATATGCTGCTCCTCTACTGCTCCCCTACTGCTCATATGCTGCTCCTCTACTGCTCATATGCTGCTCCTCTACTGCTCATATGCTGCTCCTCTACTGCTCATATGCTGCTCCCCTACTGCTCATATGCTGCTCCCCTACTACTCATATGCTGCTCCTCTACTGCTCATATGCTGCTCCCCTACTGCTCATATGCTGCTCCTCTACTGCTCATATGCTGCTCCCCTACTACTCATATGCTGCTCCTCTACTGCTCATATGCTGCTCCCCTACTACTCATATGCTGCTCCTCTACTGCTCATATGCTGCTCCCCTACTGCTCATATGCTGCTCCCCTACTACTCATATGCTGCTCCCCTACTGCTCATATGGTGCTCCTCTACTGCTCATATGGTGCTCCTCTACTGCTCATATGCTGCTCCTCTACTGCTCATATGCTGCTCCTCTACTGCTCATATGCTGCTCCCCTACTGCTCATATGCTGCTCCCCTACTGCTCATATGCTGCTCCCCTACTACTCATATGCTGCTCCTCTACTGCTCATATGCTGCTCCCCTACTACTCATATGGTGCTCCTCTACTGCTCATATGGTGCTCCTCTACTGCTCATATGCTGCTCCCCTACTGCTCATATGCTGCTCCTCTACTGCTCATATGCTGCTCCTCTACTGCTCATATGCTGCTCCTCTACTGCTCATATGCTGCTCCCCTACTGCTCATATGCTGCTCCTCTACTGCTCATATGCTGCTCCTCTACTGCTCATATGCTGCTCCTCTACTGCTCATATGCTGCTCCCCTACTGCTCATATGCTGCTCCCCTACTGCTCATATGCTGCTCCTCTACTGCTCATATGCTGCTCCTCTACTGCTCCTCTACTGCTCCTCTACTGCTCCCCTACTGCTCATATGGTGCTCCTCTACTGCTCATATGCTGCTCCTCTACTGCTCATATGCTGCTCCCCTACTGCTCATATGCTGCTCCTCTACTACTCATATGCTGCTCAAGTGCTCATATGCTGCTCCTCTACTGCTCATATGCTGCTCCCCTACTACTCATATGCTGCTCCCCTACTGCTCATATGGTGCTCCTCTACTGCTCATATGCTGCTCCCCTACTACTCATATGCTGCTCCCCTACTACTCATATGCTGCTCCCCTACTACTCATATGCTGCTCTTCTACTGCTCATATGCTGCTCCTCTACTGCTCATATGGTGCTCCTCTACTGCTCATATGGTGCTCCTCTACTGCTCATATGCTGCTCCCCTACTGCTCATATGCTGCTCCTCTACTGCTCATATGCTGCTCCTCTACTGCTCATATGGTGCTCCTCTACTGCTCATATGCTGCTCCCCTACTGCTCATATGCTGCTCCTCTACTGCTCATATGCTGCTCCCCTACTGCTCATATGCTGCTCCCCTACTGCTCATATGCTGCTCCTCTACTACTCATATGCTGCTCCTCTACTGCTCCTCTACTGCTCATATGCTGCTCCTCTACTGCTCATATGCTGCTCCCCTACTGCTCATATGCTGCTCCCCTACTACTCATATGCTGCTCCCCTACTGCTCATATGCTGCTCCCCTACTGCTCATATGCTGCTCCTCTACTGCTCATATGCTGCTCCTCTACTGCTCATATGCTGCTCCCCTACTGCTCATATGCTGCTCCTCTACTGCTCATATGCTGCTCCCCTACTGCTCATATGGTGCTCCTCTACTGCTTATATGCTGCTCAAGTGCTCAGTAATCAAATCTTGGCACAGCTGCTGGAGCGGCCGTCCGCGGCGAATGGCTGGTGATCAGGTGTGCCCACACCTGTGATATTGTGGCACTAATGGTACCTTACCACAATGTCGCTTCATACTTGATTAGCGTCAGACGAAATTGACATCGAAATTGGCATGGGTTTCGATGCAGTTTCGACATTTCTTAAAGCCGTGGCGGCTTTAATTTGCTGCTTTGCTGCTAAATTTGCTTTAATAATTTGCTGCAATATTGTCTTGTTTGCGGCGGCACTGGTGGTGACGGGTGGTGATGGGTGTTGACGGGTGGTGACGGGTGGTGACGGGTGGTGACGGGTGGTGACGGGTGGTGACGGGTGGTGGTGACGGGTGGTGACGGGTGGCGGCACTGGTGGTGACGGGTGGTGACGGGTGGTGACGGGTGGTGACGGGTGGTGACGGGTGGTGACGGGTGGTGACGGGTGGTGACGGGTGGTGGTGACGGGTGGTGACGGGTGGCGGCACTGGTGGTGACGGGTGGCGACGCTGGTGTTGACGGGTGGTGACGGGTGGTGACGGGTGGTGACGGGTGGTGGTGACGGGTGGTGACGGGTGGTGATGGGTGGTGGTGACGGGTGGTGACGGGTGGCGGCACTGGTGGTGACGGGTGGTGACGGGTGGTGACGGGTGGTGACGGGTGGTGACGGGTGGTGGTGACGGGTGGTGACGGGATTGTGGCGGCACTGGTGTTGACGGGTGGTGACGGGTGGTGACGGGTGGTGACGGGTGGTGGTGACGGGTGGTGACGGGTGGTGATGGGTGGTGGTGACGGGTGGTGACGGGTGGCGGCACTGGTGGTGACGGGTGGTGACGGGTGGTGACGGGTGGTGACGGGTGGTGACGGGTGGTGGTGACGGGTGGTGACGGGATTGTGGCGGCACTGGTGGTGACGGGTGGTGACGGGTGGTGACGGGTGGTGACGGGTGGCGACACTGGTGTTGACGGGTGGCGACACTGGTGGTGACGGGTGGTGACGGGTGGCGGCACCGGTGGTGACGGGTGGCGGCACTGGTGGTGACGGGTGGTGACGGGTGGTGACGGGTGGTGGTGACGGGTGGTGACGGGTGGTGGTGACGGGTGGTGACGGGTGGCGACACTGGTGTTGACGGGTGGCGACACTGGTGGTGACGGGTGGTGACGGGTGGCGGCACCGGTGGTGACGGGTGGCGACACTGGTGGCGACGGATGGTAGCGAACGACAACGACCAGGCGAATAAATAACTTATGGAATCTTACCCAATCCATATCAGTGCTGCTTTTATCTGTGGTTTATTTTTATTTGGAGCTCACAGTTAGTAGAGCGCGCGGCCGATTGGCTGCCGCGAGCAAACTACTGCTCTTCATTTATAGCGACGTGTACAATACTTCTGTGATCACGATAGATGGCTCTGCTGTCTGGGAATGCGGCCGTCGGGCGGTGACTGGTGGTACTGTCAGTTCTCCGTGTTTACGATAGATGGCTCTGCTGTCGGCAGGTCTGCGGCCGCCGGGTGGTGACGGGTGGCAGTGACGCTGCCCTGCTGGCTCAGGCCGTGCTGCGGCTGGCCGACCCTGAACTGAACCTCACGTCCTCTCTGGAGGCTCCCAGGCTGCACACCGCACCTGACTCGGTCACACTCGGCCTAGAAGGTAAGCTGAGCAGCTATAGAATTAGCGGTAGAACATGCTTTGGTACAAGATGAGCTAAGCGGTCAAGAAAGTAGTGGTTGAACGTGCTGCGATAGAAGGGGAACTAAGCAGCTTGTAGCTCATAGCTCATAGCTCATAGGTCAAAGCTCATACAGCAAAGCTCATGGCTCATAGTATCTTCGGGCTTTTCATATCGCCGTAAAATGTTCGCAAAACTTTTGAACGCCGTGCATTTGTAGGGAACGAATCAGTTTATACTAACCTCAGCCACTGAATAGGCTATCTTTACCTCATATGTATTCGGATACAATTTAAACGAAAACTGTACGAATGCGAGACAGTACAGCCGTGGATCTCGCAGCTTCCTGTCGTTCCTGAGTGGTGTATATTTCTGTGAACGAACCGGCGTCTCTCTGGCCAGCCGAGCGGACGATGCAGGTGCCCGAGGCCGTCCTACAGCAGCTGCGTCAGGTGGGCCACCAGACCGCCGACGAGCCACTGCCCTACCCCAGCTGTAACGGCATCACCAAACTGTACGACCAGCTGAGCTCGCACGCCGACTCGCGCGGTGGCGGCACCGCTGTCCGCTTCTGACCGGCCGGCTGGACACAGACGGCGCTCTGTGAGGTCAGACGGCGCTCTGTGAGGTCAGACGGCGCTCTGTGAGGTCAGACGGCGCTCTGTGAGGTCAGACGGCGCTCTGTGAGGTCAGACGGCGCTCTGTGGGTCAGACGGCGCTCTGTGAGGTCAGACGGCGCTCTGTGGGTCAGACGGCGCTCTGTGAGGTTAGACGGCGCTCTGTGAGGTCAGACGGCGCTCTGTGGGTCAGACGGCGCTCTGTGAGGTCAGACGGCGCTCTGTGAGGTCAGACGGCGCTCTGTGAGGTCAGACGGCGCTCTGTGAGGTCAGACGGCGCTCTGTGAGGTCAGACGGCGCTCTGTGAGGTCAGACGGCGCTCTGTGAGGTCAGACGGAACCGGCGAGCGAGGCCGAACCACCGGTGGCCAGCCGACCATCCAGTTAGTCAGCCCCGCCGGATCCGCTGTCTTCCGACGCTCAGACGAATCTCGGTTAACTTCGTTTACGCGCTCTGAGTTGAGTGGAGGGGAAATTGTAAAGTGTTTGTGTGTGGTTATGGTATTGTGATATGAGGCCTCCTGTCGTAGGTTTGTCGGAGGAATTCTACTATTTTAACAGTGCAAATGTATTTATTTCATTATTTAAGCGTGTCATTATGTTTATTTTTTCAATCTTCTCGATGTATCGGTTCATAATAATAAATATTATACAAATATCCTGTCAGCTGGAATGCACGTGAAGGGCCTTTTTGACGATCTTTCTACAAAGTGTGGTAGATATCACATCCAGAAAAGAGCTGTAAACCTGGGCGTTGTAAATTGTCGTAACATCTTTGGTATGCAAGGCGTATACAAAATATCTGTGTATAACGAACAACCATACTGCGCGTGTTGAAGAGCAACTATTTTTAGAACAACGAAATGTTTTGTTTTGTGCTGTGACGGTGTGGGTGGCCACGTCTAATGATATGATGCCAATCATCCTTACGCCAACTGATATTTTGGAATCGTGTTATGCATTTTAAATTGTTTTGGTGTAGGAATATATAATGCAATAAAGAACCAAGAACTACGCCGTCACTCTCTTCCGTTGTCTCATGATTGACGAGCCCCGTTGTCTCATAATTGACGATCCATTGGTAAACAGAATGCCAGCGTTCTAAACCGATCATCTGAAGTAGTGTGTAATGCTGAATGGAGGCCTATATTTTCCAGTCTCCCCAAGTCCCCCATGACTCCTTGTTTCCGTGTTTAAGCTCACTTCCCCGACTCCATGTCATCCTGTCCTGGTGGAGTGGGACTGCTCTGGTCGTGGGCGGCTCGAGTCCCGCCGGGTACAGTTTAATCTGGACTTGGATATCCTGCGGGGCAGAACTTATTACGTGGATCCCGACATCTACCATCCAATACCGCAATTCCTGTCCGCCGCAGAATTTAGTAGTGCAACTTGTGCGTGTTGGAAAGTAGGAGCTCTGTTTGTCCAGACCCTGATGCCAGCTAGGCCGCTGCCTTCGACGGCAGATAAATCCGGCCAGGAGCAAATATTGAGCTCCGAGGCGACTCAAAGCCGAGACCCATCGTGAGCGAGTTGCCTCCTCTGCTCTGTACCAGCTGAGCTACATTGGCGAACAAATGGAGAACCAGGACGTGAGGTTTAATCGGAGATGTGTTGCCTGCCAATGTGTAATCGGAGATGTGTTGCCACTTGACGCATCCCCAAGGAATGCGTCAAGTGTACAATATGGCTGATTGCTTTTATTTAACAAAGCCATACGTTTTATACACCAGCAGCGTTTCGTGTGAGGCGTCTCCTGATCTGCGTTGAATGATCCCACTTACATCCCAGCATATAACCTATTGATATACCCATAATATCCTCTATAACGAGGCCGCATAGACGCTTTCACTGGCATAATATTCGTCTTTCAAACAAGGCTATAGAAACAGGCCAGACGAGCACTAGCGCTGCGTCTTGAGGCAGCGTCGAGTCTCTAGACGTCTCTGGGTACTCAGAAGCATCTAGAAGCCGTAGCCGGACGGGTTTCCAGCGAGCTTCTCCTGGAGGACGCGGCGCCGGGAGCGCACCTCGTCCCAGTCGAGGTAGCCGCCCTCCAGATGACGCTCCCCGACCTTGTCCGCCTCGTGGAGCGGCTCCCGACCGTGCACCAGGCGAACGTTGTCGAACACGACCATATCCCCTGTCCGGGAGGTGGGCAGGGGTCAGTCAAGGGTCAGACAAGGGTCAGAGAGGGGCTCCCGACCGTCCCGTCAGGGAGGTGGGCAGGGGTCAGTTAAGGGTCAGTCAGGGGCCAGAGAGGGGCTCCCGACCGTCCCCTGTCAGGGAGGCGAGCAGGGGTCGGAGACGGTGGCAGTACTGTCCAGGAAGCAGGGGTCAGAGACGGTGGCAGTTACTGTCCCAGGGAAGCAGGGGTCAGAGACGGTGGCAGTACTGTCCAGGGAAGCAGGGGTCAGAGGCGGTGGCAGTACTGTCCAGGGAAGCAGGGGTCAGAGGCGGTGGCAGTACTGTCCAGGGAAGCAGGGGTCAGAGACGGTGGCAGTACTGTCCAGGGAAGCAGGGTCAGAGACGGTGGCAGTACTGTCCAGGGAAGCAGGGGTCAGAGGCGGGTGGCAGTACTGTCCAGGGAAGCAGGGGTCAGAGACGGTGGCAGTACTGTCCAGGGAAGCAGGGGTCAGAGACGGTGGCAGTACTGTCCAGGGAAGCAGGGGTCAGAGACGGTGGCAGTACTGTCCAGGGAAGCAGGGGTCAGAGACGGTGGCAGTACTGTCCAGGGAAGCAGGGGTCAGAGACGGTGGCAGTACTGTCCAGGAAGCAGGGGTCAGAGACGGTGGCAATACTGTCCAGGGAAGCAGGGGTCAGAGACGGTGGCAGTACTGTCCAGGGAAGCAGGGGTCAGAGACGGTGGCAGTACTGTCCAGGGAAGCAGGGGTCAGAGACGGTGGCAGTACTGTCCAGGGAAGCAGGGGTCAGAGACGGTGGCAGTACTGTCCAGGGAAGCAGGGGTCAGAGACGGTGGCAATACTGTCCAGGGAAGCAGGGGTCAGAGACGGTGGCAGTACTGTCCAGGGAAGCAGGGGTCAGAGACGGTGGCAGTACTGTCCAGGAAGCAGGGGTCAGAGACGGTGGCAGTACTGTCCAGGGAAGCAGGGGTCAGAGACGGTGGCAGTACTGTCCAGGGAAGCAGGGGTCAGAGGCGGTGGCAGTACTGTCAGGGAAGCAGGGGTCAGAGACGGTGGCAGTACTGTCCAGGGAAGCAGGGGTCAGAGACGGTGGCAGTACTGTCCAGGGAAGCAGGGGTCAGAGGCGGTGGCAGTACTGTCCAGGGAAGCAGGGGTCAGAGCGGTGGCAGTACTGTCCAGGGAAGCAGGGGTCAGAGACGGTGGCAGTACTGTCCAGGGAAGCAGGGGTCAGAGACGGTGGCAGTACTGTCCAGGGAAGCAGGGGTCAGAGGCGGTGGCAGTACTGTCCAGGAAGCAGGGGTCAGAGACGGTGGCAGTACTGTCCAGGGAAGCAGGGGTCAGAGACGGTGGCAGTACTGTCCAGGGAAGCAGGGGTCAGAGACGGTGGCAGTACTGTCCAGGGAAGCAGGGGTCAGAGACGGTGGCAGTACTGTCCAGGGAAGCAGGGGTCAGAGACGGTGGCAGTACTGTCCAGGGAAGCAGGGGTCAGAGACGGTGGCAATACTGTCCAGGGAAGCAGGGGTCAGAGACGGTGGCAGTACTGTCCAGGGAAGCAGGGGTCAGAGACGGTGGCAGTACTGTCCAGGGAAGCAGGGGTCAGAGACGGTGGCAGTACTGTCCAGGGAAGCAGGGGTCAGAGACGGTGGCAGTACTGTCCAGGGAAGCAGGGGGTCAGAGACGGTGGCAATACTGTCCAGGAAGCAGGGGTCAGAGACGGTGCAGTACTGTCCAGGGAAGCAGGGGTCAGAGACGGTGGCAGTACTGTCCAGGGAAGCAGGGGTCAGAGACGGTGGCAGTACTGTCCAGGGAAGCAGGGGTCAGAGACGGTGGCAGTACTGTCCAGGGAAGCAGGGGTCAGCCAGGGCTGGCGACGAGTCACCGTTGTAAGATTGATATGAAAACTCCAATCGTTGGCGTTTACATTGGAGAAGATGCCACTACACTGACGAGTGACCGTTCATTTGGATGAACTCCATATGTTGCTTTGTTCTCGCTATTCCTAAAGACATCTCGGTATTCCTACATGTCATACGATGAGGTTAAAGACAGATAGTTTTATAAAGAAACCGGCCTTTATAAGGAACAAGTGCCTGTTAAACGATTACGCGTTTCGCCTTACCTTCATGCATCTTGCGTTTGATGATGTACTTGTCATCGTACAGCATGTTGAGCAGCTTCTTCATGGCCTTGTACCAGGGCTCCACCTGGTCCAGGGGTACGGAGAAGTAGGAGTCCCGCTGGGAGGTGGTGAACCTCAGACACTGCAGAGCCCCGTCCGAGTCGGTCCTGCGGGCCATACGGTCCGCAGTGGTCAGCAAGAGTTAGTTCGGCCCAGTATGGTGCTGGGAAACAACGACCGAAATAACGGGGGGGGGGGGGGGGGGGGGTCAGAGTTCAGACTGTTGGATGCGCCTGCGGAGGTGATATTTTTAAGGAAAAGTGGGGAGAAGTGTGTTTTATTCTGTAATCATGTCATTGATTTGTTAGGATCACCGATGTCACAAAACATGAATGCTTCGAAGCTGTCTTACACTTGTTTATCATTAAAGGGACACTGCCTCTATCGGATGATATCGCAAAAAACCGGCTTAAACAAGTCCTAAGGACTACTTATGAATTTTAATCGTCATCAAATGCTTACCCAAGTAGCGTAAATAAAAAAAAAACATTTATTTCATTTTCATAATAATCTAAAAACTGTTCATGATTTCTACACACGGGCGCAACCACCTATACGGACAGTACGGAATGTCCGTACCGTTTTTGACGGGCGCCGAAGGCGCCCCCCCGGACCATTTTTGTTGTTCTTGCAATTAGCACCGCCAACAGGACAGGCACCCGTGGCGTACAGAGTATAACAGTCCTGGCATAACCTAGTCCTTTGGACCTGAGGCGCCCATGCAAAGCTGGCGCCCCTCCAATCATTGACGGCGCCCCTCCGGCCCGTGACGACGCCCCTCCGGCCAGTAACGGCGCCCCTCCGGTTAGTGACGGCGCCCCCTCCGGTCAGTGACGGCGCCCCCTCCGGACAGTGACTGCGCCCCTCCGGCCAGTGACTGCGCCCCTCCGGCAAGTGACGGCGCCCCTCCGACCAGTGACGGTACCCTCCGGCCAGTGAAGGCGCCCCTCCCACCAGTGACGGCGCCCCTCCGGCCAGTAAAGGCGCCCCTCTGGCCAGTAACGGCGCCCATCCGACCAGTGACGGCGCCCCTCCGACCAGTGACGGCGCCCCTTCGGCCAGTGACGGCGTCCCTACGCTAGTGACGGCGCCCCTCCGACCAGTGACGGCGCCCCTCCGACCAGTGAAGGCGCCCCTGCGGCCAGAGACGGCGCCCCTCCGGCGAGTGACGGCGCCCCTCCGACTAGTGACTGCC
Organism: Chirona hameri; assembly: GCA_036785665.1. Lineage (NCBI taxonomy): Eukaryota > Metazoa > Arthropoda > Thecostraca > Balanomorpha > Balanidae > Chirona > Chirona hameri. The sequence goes on along the minus strand of JAXIVJ010001304.1, from coordinate 8,189 downwards.
CCTCTCCGCCCGTGACGGCGCCCCTGGCTAGTGACGGTGCCCCTCGGCTAGTGACGGGGGGGGGGGGGGGGGGCGCCTCTCCTTCCACTCTGTGCGGAAGGAGAGGCGCCCCCCCTGGAAAATTCTCGTCAATATTGATGGCGCCCCTCATGCCTCAAGGCAATGACCTGATCCGTTGTGAATTTCTGCGCACGCCACTGACAGGCACTCCTGTGAATAGGACAATTAGCACTCCTGTAGAAGTAAATGGCGACTTAGGAACAGCATAGGTGACACTAAAAGCAAATGCCGCCCCATGGAGCAGCACAGGCGCCCTATCGGACAATAGCAAATGCCGCCCCACGGGGTAAAAACAGGTGCCCTCTAAATTGGACAAATGCTCATTGTCCATAAGCAGCTAATGCCGCCACCCATTGGGAAGAACAGGCGCCCACTAAGTCTGACAATAGGCTTCCTTGGAAGCAAATGCCGCCCCCTTGGAGGAGAAAAGGCGCCCTACCAGACAATAAGCAAATGCCGCCCCCCTTAGTCTCATACCCTGGCGGATCCAGGAGGGGGGGGGGGGGGGGGGGGGTATCAGGGGCAAATACCCCCCTCCCACAGGAATTTGGGGGGAAGGGCATTCAATACAAGTACACCCCCCGCGCAGGGTTGTGCTCGGACTCAGATTTTTTAGACTGACTCGACTC
>JAXIVJ010001303.1:0-143688 GCA_036785665.1 Chirona hameri | reverse complement strand
CTATATCTATATCTATATCTATATCTATATCTATATCTATATCTATATCTATATCTATATCTATATCTATATCTATATCTATATCTATATCTATATCTATATCTATATCTATATCTATATCTATATCTATATCTATATCTATATCTATATCTATATCTATATCTATATCTATATCTATATCTATATCTATATCTATATCTATATCTATATCTATATCTATATCTATATCTATATCTATATCTATATCTATATCTATATCTATATCTATATCTATATCTATATCTATATCTATATCTATATCTATATCTATATCTATATCTATATCTATATCTATATCTATATCTATATCTATATCTATATCTATATCTATATCTATATCTATATCTATATCTATATCTATATCTATATCTATATCTATATCTATATCTATATCTATATCTATATCTATATCTATATCTATATCTATATCTATATCTATATCTATATCTATATCTATATCTATATCTATATCTATATCTATATCTATATCTATATCTATATCTATATCTATATCTATATCTATATCTATATCTATATCTATATCTATATCTATATCTATATCTATATCTATATCTATATCTATATCTATATCTATATCTATATCTATATCTATATCTATATCTATATCTATATCTATATCTATATCTATATCTATATCTATATCTATATCTATATCTATATCTATATCTATATCTATATCTATATCTATATCTATATCTATATCTATATCTATATCTATATCTATATCTATATCTATATCTATATCTATATCTATATCTATATCTATATCTATATCTATATCTATATCTATATCTATATCTATATCTATATCTATATCTATATCTATATCTATATCTATATCTATATATATATATATATATATATATATATATATATATATATATATATATATATATATATATATATATCTATATCTATATCTATATATATATATATATCTATATCTATATCTATATCTATATATATATATATATATATATATATATATATATATCTATATCTATATATATATATATATATATATATATATATATATATATATCTATATATATATATATATATATATATATATATATATATATATATATATATATATATCTATATCTATATATATATATATATATATATATATATATATATATATATATATATATATATATATATATATATATATATATATATATATATATATATATATATATATATATATATATATATATATATATATATATATATATATATATATATATATATATATATATATATATATATATATATATATATATATATATATATATATATATATATATATATATATATATATATATATATATATATATATATATATATATATATATATATATATATATATATATATATATATATATATATATATATATATATATATATATATATATATATATATATATATATATATATATATATATATATATATATATATATATATATATATATATATATATATATATATATATATATATATATATATATATATATATATATATATATATATATATATATATATATATATATATATATATATATATATATATATATATATATATATATATATATATATATATATATATATATATATATATATATATATATATATATATATATATATATACTAGAGGGCCTGTATTGCGCGATGCGCAATTTATATAGCCTTCAATTTATATAGCAAGCTAGTATCCCGTTCCCGTATCCCGTATCCCGTTCCTGTATCCCATTCCGGTATCCTGTATCCCGCATCCTGCATCCTGCATCCTGCATCCCGAATCCCGCATCCTGTATCCCGTATCTCGTATCACGTGTCCCCTATCCCGTATTATGGATCACGTCAACCGTATCCCGTACCCCGTTGCCGTATTACGTGCCTGTTGCTTTTCCCGTATCCCATTCCCGTATCCCGTATCACGTTCCCGTATCCTTTTCCGGTATCTCTTTCCCGTATCTCGTTCCCGTATCCCGTTCCCGTAACCCGTTCCCGTATCCCGTTCCCGTATCCCGTTCCCGTATCCCGTTCCCGTATCCCGTTCCCGTATCCCGTTCCCGTATCCCGTTCTGGTATCCAGTTTCCGTATCCCGTTCCCGTATCCTGTTCCCGTATCACGTTGCCGTATTCCGTTGCCGTATCCCGTTCCCGTATCCCGTTCCTGTATCCCGTTCCTGTATCCCGTACCAGTATACCGCTCCCGTTCTCGTATCCCATTCCCGTATCCCGTTCCCTTATCCTGTTCCCGTATCCTGTTCCTGTATCCTGTTCCCGTATCCTGTTCCCGTAACCCGTATCCCGTATCCTGTATCCCGTATCCCGTATCCCGTACCCTGTCCCATATTCCGTGCCCGTATGCTGTTCCCGTATCCCGTTCCCGTATCCCGTTCCCGTATCCCGTTCCCGTATCCCGTTCCCGTATCCCGTTCCCGTTCCCGTATCCCGTTCCCGTATCCCGTATCCCGTTCCCGTATCCCGTTCCTGTATCCCGTTGTCGTATCCCGTTCCCGTATCCCGTTCCCGTATCCCGTTCCCGTATCCCGTTCCCGTATCCCGTTCCCGTATCCCGTTCCCGTATCCCGTTCGCGTATCCCGTTCCCGTATCTTGTTCCCGTATCCTGTTCCCGTATCCCGTTCCCGTATCCCGTTCCCGTATCCCGTTCCCGTATCCCGTTCCCGTATCCCGTTCCCGTATCCCGTTCCCGTATCCCGTTCCCGTATCCCGTTCCCGTATCCCGTTCCCCTTCCCGTATTCCGTTCCTGTATCCCGTTCCCGTATCCCGTTCCCGTATCCCGTTCCCGTATCCCGTTCCAGTATCCCGTTCCCGTATCCCGTTCCCGTATCCCGTTCCCGTATCCCGTTCCCGTATCCAGTTCCCGTATCCCGTTCCCTATCCCGTTCCCGTATCCCGTTCCCGTATCCCGTTCCCGTATCCCGTATCCCGTTCCCGTATCCCGTCTCCGTATCCCGCTCCCGTATCTTATTTCCGTATCTAGTACACCGTTCCGATATCTCCTTACCGTATTTAGTTACCGCATCTCATTCCCGTATCCTGTTCCCGTATCTCGTTCCAGCATCCCTTTCTCGTACCCAGTTTCCGTATCTTGTTGCCGTATTTCGTTCCCATATCTTCTTACCGTATCTCGTTCCCGTGCCGCAGTCTCTGCCAAAACATTTTAGCGGTTTACATGCCTGAAATATGTCAACCGGCTTCAACAAAATCTCCCCGGGAGGGAGGTGCGACGTCATCTATTCATGCGCTCATTGATGAATTGACTGCGGCAGTCTTGGGCAAACTTAGCGATGCTATTTTATTCGACGAAATTATTTCGCAACGTTAGCGTCGGTAATCGTTTACGGTTGCCTTCAGCATAAGTTACCTATGAGCGATTTGCAGAATATTTTGGATGGATATAGGTCAGCAAGAACGGCGCTATCCGTCTGTGTAAATTTGCCGGTCAAGTTTGTCCTCGTTTTGGGTGTTACGGCGGTGTGAAGGATTAAATTGTCCAAAAATATTGCATTTCAACTTCAACTCCAAAATATTAGCCACACAGCTTTGAGTAACACATATAATTTGAAGACGGTCGCTGCGCCTGCAAAATGGTGCCCGGTTCAGCCTTCTACGTCGAACAATTTCCGAGCACCAATTTAAATCCTGAATATGTCAATTTTATCATGAAAGTGGTCACAACTTTGCACGTGGCCCGCGCATCGCTCTGGACGACATTCTATACGCAAGGCCAATCATTTATCTATCACATAGTATTACTCGCATATCGCTGCGACTCTCAGTTGCCGAGCAAGCGGCCGGGAAACCGCGCGAAACTTGGCCGTTTTTTCGCGATGTCGCGTTTCCCATGTTAAACGAATGGCGCACGCGCACACGTGCCAACGCCGCACCGTCGGTCGGATGGACACCAAAACTTGATACGACCTGTTGAATCACGGGACCCAATAGTCTTAAAAAAACACGTTCATAACTCATCAGACGACTGCACAGGAACCGATTTAGGGCGTCACTCCGGCGGCGGCGGCGGGTCATCTTTTAGGATTTATAATATAGAGACTAGAGGGCCTTTATTGCGCGATGCGCAATTTATATAGCCAGCTTATGTATATATGCTAGCCGTTTCTAGTGTCCCGTATTCCGTATTCCGTATTCATTATTCCGTATTCCGTATTCCGTATCTCGTATTCCGTATTCCATATTCCGTATTCCGTATTCCGTATTCCGTATTACGTATCCCGTTCCCGTATCCCGTATTCCGTATCCCGTTCCCGTATCCCGTTCCCGTATCCCGTTCCCGTATCCCGTTCCCGTATCCCGTTCCCGTATCCCGTTCCCGTATCCCGTTCCCGTATCCCGTTCCCGTATCCCGTTCCCGTATCCCGTTCCCGTATCCCGTTCTCGTATTCCGTTCACGTCTCCCGTTCCCGTATCCCCTTTCCCCGTTCCCGTATCCCCTTTCCCCGTTCCCGTATCCCGATACCGTATCCCGTTACCGTTTCCCGTTCCCGTATCCCGTTCCCGTATCCCGTTCCCGTATCCCGTTCCCGTATACCGTTCCCGTATCCCGTTCCCGTATCCCGTATCCCGTTCCCTTATCCCGTTCCCGTATCCCGTTCCCGTATCCCCTTCCCGTATCCCGTTCCCGTATCCCGTTCCCGTATCCCGTTCCCGTATTCCGTTCCCGTATTCCGTTCCCGTATCCCGTTCCCGTATCCCGTTCCCCGTTCCCGTATCCCGTTCCCGTATCCCGTTCCCGTATCCCGTTCCCGTATCCCGTTCCCGTATCCCGTTCCCGTATCCCGTTCCCGTATCCCGTTCCCGTATTCCGTTCCCGTATTCCGTTCCCGTATCCCGTTCCCGTATCCCGTTCCCCGTTCCCGTATCCCGTTCCCGTATCCCGTTCCCGTATCCCGTTCCCGTATCCCGTTCCCGTATCCCGTTCCCGTATCCCGTTCCCGTATCCCGTTCACCGTATCCCGTTCCCGTTCCCGTATTCCGTTCCCGTATTCCGTTCCCGTATTCCGTTCCCGTATTCCGTTCCCGTATTCCGTTTCCGTATTTCGTTCCCGTATTCCGTTCCCGTATCCCGTTCCCGTATCCCATATCATGTTCCCGTATCCCGTTCAGGTATCCCGTTCCCGTATCCCATTCCCGTATCCCATTCCCGTATCCCATTCCCGTATCCCATTCCCGTATCCCATTCCCGTATCCTATTCCCGTATCCCATTCCCGTATCCCATTCCCGTATCCCATTCCCGTATCCCATTCCCGTATCCCATTCCCGTATTCCATTCCCGTATCCCATTCCCGTATCCCATTCCCGTATCCCATTCCCGTATCCCATTCCCGTATCCCATTCCCGTATCCCATTCCCGTATCCCATTCCCGTATCCCATTCCCGTATCCCATTCCCGTATCCCGTTGCTGTATCACGTTCCAGTATCCCGTATCGCGTTCCCACTCCAGTCCCCGTTCCCGTATCCCGTTTCCGTATCTTGTTTCCGTATCCCATTCCCGTATCTCCTGTATCACGCTCCCGTATCCCGTTCCTGTATCCCGTTCCTGTATCCCGTTCTCGTATCTCGTTCCCGTATCCCGTTCCCGTATCTCGTTCCCGTATCCCGTTCCCGTATCCCGTTCCCGTACCCCGTTCCCGTATCCTGTTCCCGTATCCCGTTCCCGTATTCCATTCCAGTATCCCGTTCCCGTATCCCGTTCCCGTATCCCGTTCCCGTATTCGGCTCCCGAATCCCGCTCACGTACCTCATTCCCGTATCACGTACACCGTTCCCGTTTCCCGTTCCCGTATCCCGTTTCCGTATGTATCCCGTTACCCTATCCCATTCCCGTATCCCGTTCCCGTATCCCGTTCTCATATCGCGTTCCCGTATTCCGTTCCCGTATTCCGTTCCCGTATTCCGTCCCCGTTTTCCGTTCCCTTATCCCGTTCCCGTATCCCTTATCATGTTTTCGTATCATATTCTCGTATCCCATTCCCGTATCCCATTCCCCTATCCCATTCCCGTAACCCATTGCCGTATCCCATTCCCGTCTTCATTCCCGTATCCCATTCCCGTATCCCATTCCCGTATCCCATTCCCGTATCCCATTCCCGTATCCCATTCCCGTATCCCATTCCCGTATCCCATTCCCGTATCCCATTCCCGTATCCCATTCCCGTCTCCCATTCCCGTATCCCATTCCCGTATCCCATTCCCGTATCCCATTCCCGTATCCCATTCCCGTATCCCATTCCCGTATCCCATTCCCGTATCCCATTCCCGTATCCCATTCCCGTATCCCATTCCCGTATCCCATTCCCGTATCCCATTCCCGTATCCCATTCCCGTATCCCATTCTCGTATCTCATTCCCGTATCCCATTACCATATCCCATTCCCGTATCCCATTCCCGTATCCCATTCCCGTATCCCATTCCCGTATCCCATTCCCGTATCCCATTCCCGTATCCCATTCCCGTATCCAATGCCTGTATCCCGTTGCCGTATCCCGTTCCAGTATCCCGTATCGCGTTCCCACTACAGTCCCAGTTCCCGTATCCCGTTCCCGTATCCTGTTTCCGTATCTTGTTTCCGTATCCCATTCCCGTATCACGTTCCCGTATCATGTTCCTGTATCACGTTCCCGTATCCCGTTCCCGTATCCCGTTCCCGTATCCCGTTCCCGTATCCCGTTCCCGTATCCCGTTCCCGTATCCCGCTCCCGTATCCGGCTCCCGTATCTCATTCCCGTATTTCGTACACCGTTCCGATATTTCCTTACCATACCGTAAGGAGATATTACCGTATCTCATTCCCGTATCCTGTTCCCGTATTTCGTTCCAGCATCCCTTTCTCGTACCCAGTTTCCGTATCTTGTTGGCGTATTTCGTTCCCATATCTTCTTACCGTATCTCGTTCCCGTGTCGCAGTCTCTGCCAAAACATCTTAGCGGTTTACATGCCTGAAATATGTCAACCGGCTTCAACAAAATCTCCCCGGGAGGGAGGTGCGACGTCAGCTAGTCATGCGCTCATTGATGAATTTGACTGCGGCAGTGTCAGTGTTGGGAAAACTTAACCGATTATATTTTATTCGACGCAATTATTTCGCAATGTTAGCGTCGGTAATCGTTTATGTTTGACTTCAGCATAATTTACCTATGAGCGTTTTACATAATATTTTGGGTGGATATAGGTCAGCAAGAACGGCGCTATCCGTCTGTGTAAATTTGGCGGTCAAGTTTGTACTCGTTTTGGGTGTTACGGCGGTGTGAAGCATTAAATTGTCCAAAAATATTGCATTTCAACTTCAACTCCAAAATATTAGTCACACAGCTTGGAGTAACACATATAATTTGAAGACGGTCGCTGCGCCTGCAAAATGGTGCCCGGTTCAGCCTTCTACGTCGAACGGTTTCCGAGCACCAATTTAAATCCTGAATATGCCAATTTTATCATGAAAGTGGTCACAACTTTGCACGTGGCACGCACATCGCTCTGGACGACACTCCATACGCAAGGCCAATCCATTATCTATCGCATAATGTTGCTTGCATATCGCTGCGACGCTCGGTTGCCGAGCAAGCGGCTGGGGAACCGCGCGAGACTTGCCCGTTTTTCGCGATTTCACAATGTCGCGTTTCCCATGTTAAACGAATGGCGCACGCGCGCACGTGCCGACGCCGCACCGTCGGTCGGATCGACACCAAAACTTGATACGACCTGTTGAATCACAGGACCCAAAGTGCTGAAAAAATCACCTTCATAACTCATCAGACGGCTGCACAGGAACCGATTTAGGGCGTCACTCCGGCGGCGGCGGCGGCGGCGGCGGCGGCGGGTCATCTTTTAGGATTTACTAGATGGCCTTTATTGCGCGATGCGCAATTTATATAGCCAGCTAATTTATATATCCTAGCCGTTTCCCGTATCTCGTATTCCGTATTCAGTATTCGGTATTCCTTATTCCTTATTCCGTATTCCGTAGTCCGTAGTCCGTAGTCCGTATGTCGTATTCCGTACCCCGTTCCCGTTCTTGTATCCCGTTCCCGTCTCCCGTTCCCGTATCCTGTTCCCGTATCCCGTTCCCGTATCCCGTTACCGTATCCCGTTACCGTATCCCGTTACCGTATCCCGTTACCGTATCCCGTTACCGTATCCCGTTACCGTATCCCGTTACCGTATCCCGTTACCGTATCCCGTTACCGTATCCCGTTACCGTATCCCGTTACCGTATCCTGTTCCCTTATCCCGTTCCCGTATGCGGTTCCCGTATCTGGTTCCCGTATCTGGTTCCCGTATCCGGTTCCCGTATCCGGTTCCCGTATCCGGTTCCCGTATCCGGTTCCCGTATCCCGTTCCCGTATCCCGTTCCCGTATCCCGTTCCCGTATCCCGTTCCATTATCCCGTTCCAGTATCCCGTTCTCGTTCCCGTATCCCGTTCCCGTATCCCGTTCCCGTATCCCGTATCCCGTTCCCGTATCCCGTTCCCGTATCCCGTTCGCGTATCCCGATCCCGTTCCCGTATCCTATTCACGTAAACCGTATCCCGTATCCCGTTCCCGTATCCCGTTCCCGTATCCTGTTCCCGTATCCAGTTCACGTATCCCGTTCCCGTATCCCGTTCCCGTATCCCGTTCCCGTAACACGTTCCCGTATCCCGTTCCCGTATCCCGTTCCCGTATCACGTTCCCGTATCCCGTTCCCGTATCCCGTTCCCGTATCCCGTTCCCGTATCCCGTTCCCGTATCCCGTTCCCGTATCCCGATCCCGTTCCCGTATAATACAACTGTATCCCTTTCTCTTATCCCGTTCCCGTATCCCGTTCCCGTATCCCGTTCCCATATCCCGTTCCCGTATCCTGTTGCCGTATCCTATTCCCGTATCCCGTTCCCGTATCCCGTTCCCGTATCCCGTTCCCGTATCCCGTTCCTGTATCCCGTTCCCGTATCCCGTATCCCGTTCCCGTATCGCGTTCCCATATACCGTTCGGTATCCCATTCCCGTATTCCGTATCCCGTTACCGTATCCCGTTCCCGTATCCAGTGCCCGTATCACGTTCCCGTATCCTGTTCCCGTATCCCGTTCCCGTATCCCGTTCCCGTATCCCGTTCCCGTATCCCGTTCCCGTATCCCGTTCACGTATCCCGTTCCCGTATCCCGTTCCCGTATCCCGTTCCCGTATCCCGTTCCTGTATCCCGTTCCTGTATCCCGTTCCCGTATCCCGTTTCCGTATCCCTTTACCCTATCCCGTTCCCGCATCCCGTTCCCGTATCCCGTTCCCCTATCTCGTTCTCGTATCCAGTTCCCGTATTCCGTTCCCGTATTCCGTTCCCGTATTCCGTTCCCGTATTCCGTTCCCGTATCCCATTCCTGTATCCCATTCCCGTATCCCATTCCCGTATCCCATTCCCGTATCCCATTCCCGTATCCCATTCCCGTATCCCATTCCCGTACCCGTTGCCGTATCCCATTCCTGTATCCCGTTGCCGTATCCCGTTCCAGTATCCCGTATCGGGCTCCCACTCCAGTCCCCGTTCTCGTATCCCGTTTCCGTATTTTGTTTCCGTATCCCATTCCCGTATCACGTTCCCGTATCACGTTCCTGTATCCCGTTCCCGTATCTCGTTCCCGTATCCCGTTCCCGTATCTCGTTCCCGTATCCCGTTCCCGTATCCCGTTCCCGTATCCCGTTCCCGTAGCCCGTTCCCGTAGCCCGTTCCCGTGACCCGTTCCCGTATGCCGCTCCCGTATCTTATTCCCGTATCTAGTACACCGTTCCGATATCTCCTTACCATATCTAGTTACCGCATCTCATTCCCGTATCCTTTTCCCGTATCTCGTTCCAGCATCCCTTTCTCGTACCCAGTTTCCGTATCTTGTTGCCGTATTTCGTTCCCATATCTTCTTACCGTATCTCGTTCCCGTGTCGCAGTCTCTGCCAAAACATTTTAGCGGTTTACATGCCTGAAATATGTCAACCGGCTTCAACAAAATCTCCCCGGGAGGGAGGTGCGACGTCAGCTAGTCATGCGCTCATTGATGACTTTGACTGCGGCAGTGTCAGTCTTGGGCAAACTTAAACAAGGCTATTTTATTCGACGCAATTATTTCGCAACGTTAGCGTCGGTAATCGTTTACGTTTGACTTCAGCATAAGTTCCCTATCAGCGATTTACAGAATATTTTGGGTGGATATAGGTCAGCAAGAACAGTGCTATCCGTCTGTGTAAATTTGCCGGTCAAGTTTGTCCTCGTTTTGGGTGTTACGGCGGTGTGAAGGATTGCATTGTCCAAAAATATTGCATTTCAACTTCAACTCCAAAATATTAGTCACACAGCTTTGAGTAACACATCTAATTTGAAGACGGTCGCTGCGCCTGCAAAATGGTGCCCGGTTCAGCCTTCTACGTCGAACGGTTTCCGAGCACCAATTGTAATCCTGAATATGCCAATTTTATCATGAAAGTGGTCACACCTTTGCACGTGGCACGCGCATCGCTCTGGCCGACATCCTATACGCAAGGCCAATCGATTATCTATCACATAGTGTTGCTCGCATATCGCTGCGATTCTCGGTTGCCGAGCAAGCGGCCGGGGAACCGGGCGAAACTTGCCCGATTTTCGCGATTTCACAATGTCGCGTTTCCCATGTTAAACGAATGGCGCACGCGCACACGTGCCGATGCCGCACCGTCGGTCGGATCAACACCAAAACTTGATACGACCTGTTGAATCACGGGACCCAAAGTGCTGAAAAAATCACCTTCATAACTCATCAGACGGCTGCACAGGAACCGATTTAGGGCGTCACTCCGGCGGCGGCGGCGGCGGCGGCGGCGGCGGGTCATCTTTTAGGATTTACTAGATGGCCTTTATTGCGCGATGCGCAATTTATATAGCCAGCTAATTTATATATCCTAGCCGTTTCCCGTATCTCGTATTCCGTATTCAGTATTCGGTATTCCTTATTCCTTATTCCGTATTCCGTAGTCCGTAGTCCGTAGTCCGTATGTCGTATTCCGTACCCCGTTCCCGTTCTTGTATCCCGTTCCCGTCTCCCGTTCCCGTATCCTGTTCCCGTATCCCGTTCCCGTATCCCGTTACCGTATCCCGTTACCGTATCCCGTTACCGTATCCCGTTACCGTATCCCGTTACCGTATCCCGTTACCGTATCCCGTTACCGTATCCCGTTACCGTATCCCGTTACCGTATCCCGTTACCGTATCCCGTTACCGTATCCTGTTCCCTTATCCCGTTCCCGTATGCGGTTCCCGTATCTGGTTCCCGTATCTGGTTCCCGTATCCGGTTCCCGTATCCGGTTCCCGTATCCGGTTCCCGTATCCGGTTCCCGTATCCCGTTCCCGTATCCCGTTCCCGTATCCCGTTCCCGTATCCCGTTCCATTATCCCGTTCCAGTATCCCGTTCTCGTTCCCGTATCCCGTTCCCGTATCCCGTTCCCGTATCCCGTATCCCGTTCCCGTATCCCGTTCCCGTATCCCGTTCGCGTATCCCGATCCCGTTCCCGTATCCTATTCACGTAAACCGTATCCCGTATCCCGTTCCCGTATCCCGTTCCCGTATCCTGTTCCCGTATCCAGTTCACGTATCCCGTTCCCGTATCCCGTTCCCGTATCCCGTTCCCGTAACACGTTCCCGTATCCCGTTCCCGTATCCCGTTCCCGTATCACGTTCCCGTATCCCGTTCCCGTATCCCGTTCCCGTATCCCGTTCCCGTATCCCGTTCCCGTATCCCGTTCCCGTATCCCGATCCCGTTCCCGTATAATACAACTGTATCCCTTTCTCTTATCCCGTTCCCGTATCCCGTTCCCGTATCCCGTTCCCATATCCCGTTCCCGTATCCTGTTGCCGTATCCTATTCCCGTATCCCGTTCCCGTATCCCGTTCCCGTATCCCGTTCCCGTATCCCGTTCCTGTATCCCGTTCCCGTATCCCGTATCCCGTTCCCGTATCGCGTTCCCATATACCGTTCGGTATCCCATTCCCGTATTCCGTATCCCGTTACCGTATCCCGTTCCCGTATCCAGTGCCCGTATCACGTTCCCGTATCCTGTTCCCGTATCCCGTTCCCGTATCCCGTTCCCGTATCCCGTTCCCGTATCCCGTTCCCGTATCCCGTTCACGTATCCCGTTCCCGTATCCCGTTCCCGTATCCCGTTCCCGTATCCCGTTCCTGTATCCCGTTCCTGTATCCCGTTCCCGTATCCCGTTTCCGTATCCCTTTACCCTATCCCGTTCCCGCATCCCGTTCCCGTATCCCGTTCCCCTATCTCGTTCTCGTATCCAGTTCCCGTATTCCGTTCCCGTATTCCGTTCCCGTATTCCGTTCCCGTATTCCGTTCCCGTATCCCATTCCTGTATCCCATTCCCGTATCCCATTCCCGTATCCCATTCCCGTATCCCATTCCCGTATCCCATTCCCGTATCCCATTCCCGTACCCGTTGCCGTATCCCATTCCTGTATCCCGTTGCCGTATCCCGTTCCAGTATCCCGTATCGGGCTCCCACTCCAGTCCCCGTTCTCGTATCCCGTTTCCGTATTTTGTTTCCGTATCCCATTCCCGTATCACGTTCCCGTATCACGTTCCTGTATCCCGTTCCCGTATCTCGTTCCCGTATCCCGTTCCCGTATCTCGTTCCCGTATCCCGTTCCCGTATCCCGTTCCCGTATCCCGTTCCCGTAGCCCGTTCCCGTAGCCCGTTCCCGTGACCCGTTCCCGTATGCCGCTCCCGTATCTTATTCCCGTATCTAGTACACCGTTCCGATATCTCCTTACCATATCTAGTTACCGTATCTCATTCCCGTATCGTGTTCTCGTATCTCGTTCCAGCATCCCTTTCCGTACCCAGTTCCGTATCTTGTTGCCGTATTTCGTTCCCATATCTTCTTACCGTATCTCGTTCCCGTGTCGCAGTCTCTGCCAAAACATTTTAGCGGTTTACATGCCTGACATATGTCAACCGGCTTCAACAAAATCTCCCCGGGAGGGAGGTGCGACGTCTGCTAGTCATGCGCTCATTGATGAATTTGGCTGCGGCAGTGTCAGTCTTGGGCAAACTTAAACAAGGCTATTTTATTCGACGCAATTATTTCGCAACGTTAGCGTCGGTAATCGTTTACGTTTGACTTCAGCATAAGTTCCCTATCAGCGATTTACAGAATATTTTGGGTGGATATAGGTCAGCAAGAACAGTGCTATCCGTCTGTGTAAATTTGCCGGTCAAGTTTGTCCTCGTTTTGGGTGTTACGGCGGTGTGAAGGATTGCATTGTCCAAAAATATTGCATTTCAACTTCAACTCCAAAATATTAGTCACACAGCTTTGAGTAACACATCTAATTTGAAGACGGTCGCTGCGCCTGCAAAATGGTGCCCGGTTCAGCCTTCTACGTCGAACGGTTTCCGAGCACCAATTGTAATCCTGAATATGCCAATTTTATCATGAAAGTGGTCACACCTTTGCACGTGGCACGCGCATCGCTCTGGCCGACATCCTATACGCAAGGCCAATCGATTATCTATCACATAGTGTTGCTCGCATATCGCTGCGATTCTCGGTTGCCGAGCAAGCGGCCGGGGAACCGGGCGAAACTTGCCCGATTTTCGCGATTTCACAATGTCGCGTTTCCCATGTTAAACGAATGGCGCACGCGCACACGTGCCGATGCCGCACCGTCGGTCGGATCAACACCAAAACTTGATACGACCTGTTGAATCACGGGACCCAAAAGTCCTGAAAAAATCCTCCTCATAACTCATCAGACGACTGCACAGGAACCGATTTAGGGCGTCACTCCGGCGGCGGCGGCGGCGGCGGCGGCGGGTCATCTTTTAGGATTTATAATATAGGGATAGAGATAGAGACTAGAGGGCCTGTATTGCGAGATGCGCAATTTATATAGCCAGCTTATGTATATATGCTAGCCGTTTCCAGTGTCCCGTATTCCGTATTCAGTATTCCGTATTCAGTATTCCTTATTCATTATTCCGTATTCCGTATTCCGTATTCCGTGTATCGTATCTCGTTTCTCGTATTCCGTATTACGTATCCCGTTCCCGTTCCTGTATCCCGTTCCCGTATCCCGTTACCGTGTCCCGTTACCGTATCCCGTTACCGTATCCCGTTACCGTGTCCCGTTACCGTATCCCGTTACCGTATCCCGTTACCGTATCCCGTTACCGTATCCCGTTACCGTATCCCGTTACCGTATCCAGTTACCGTATCCTGTTACCGTATCCCGTTACCGTATCCCGTTACCGTATCCCGTTACCGTATCCCGTTCCCGTATCCCGTTCCCGTATCCCGTTCCCGTATCTCGTTCCCGTATCCCGTTCCCGTATCCCGTTCCCGTATCCCGTTCTCGTATCCCGTTCCCGTATCCCGTTCCCGTATCCCGTTCCCGTATCCCGTTCCCGTATCCCGTTCCCGTATCTCGTTTCCCCGTTCCTGTATCCCGTTCCCGTATCCCGTTCCCGTATCCCGTTCCCGTATCCCGTTCCCGTATCCCGTTCCCGTATCCCGTTCCCGTATCCCGTTCACGTATCCCGTTCCCGTATCCCGTTCCCGTATCCCGTTCCCGTATCCCGTTCCCGTATCCCGTTCCTATATCCCATTCCCGTATCCCGTTCCCGTATCCCGTATCCCGTTACTGTATCCCGCTCCCGTATCCCACTCTCGTATCCCGCTCCCGTATCCCGCTCCCGTATCCCGCTCCCCTATCCGGTTCCCGTATCCCGCTCCCGTATCCCGCTCCCGAATCCCGCTCCCGTATCCCGCTCCCGTATCCCGTTCCCGTATCCCGTTCCCGTATCCCGTTCCCACACCCCGTTATCGTATCTCGTTCCCGTATCCCGTATCCCGTTCCCATATCCCGTTCCCGTATCCCGTTCCCGTATCCCGTTCCCGTATCCCGTTCCCGTATCCCGTTCCCGTATCCCGTTCCCGTATCCCGTTCCCGTATCCCGTTCCCGTATCCCATTCCCGTATCCCATATCCCGTATCCCGTTCCCGTATCCCGTTCCCGTATCCCGTTCCCGTATCCCGTTCCTGTATTCCGCTCCCGTATCCCGCTCCTGTATCCCGCTCCCGTATCCCGCATCCCGCTCCCGTATCCCGCATCCCGCTCCCGTATCCCGCTCCCGAATCACGTTCCGTATCCCGCTCACGTATCCCGTTCCCTATCCTGTTCCCGTATCCTGTTCCCGTATCGCGTTCCCGTATACTTTTCCTGTATCCCTTACCCGCATCCCGTTTCCGTATCCAGTTTCCGTATCCCGTATGCTGTTCCCGTATCCCGTTCCCGTATCCCGTTCCCGTATCCCGTTCCCGTATCCCGTTCCCGTATCCCGTTCCCGTATCCCGTTCCCGTATCCCGTATCCCGTATCCCGTATCCCGTTCCCGTATCTCGTTCCAATATCCTGTTCCCGTATCCCGTATCCCATATCCCGTATCCCGTATCCTGTATCCTGTTCCCGTATCTCGTTCCCGTATCTCGTTCCCGTATCCCGTTCCCGTATCCCGTTCCCGTATCCCGTTCCCGTATCCCGTTCCCGTATCCCGTTCCCGTATCCCGTTCCCCTTCCCGTATTCCGTTCCTATATCCCGTTCCTGTATCCCGTTCCCGTATCCCGTTCCCGTATCCCGTTCCCGTATCCCGTTCCCGTATCCCGTTCCCGTATCCCGTTCCCGTATCCCGTTCCCGTATCCCGTTCCCGTATCCCGTTCCCGTATCCCGTTCCCGTATCCCGTTCCCGTATCCCGTTCCCGTATCCCGTTCCCGTATCCCGTATCCCGTTCCCGTATCACGTTCCGGTATCACGTTCTCGTATCCCGTTCCCGTATCCCGCTTCCGTATCTCGTACACCGTTCCGATATCTCCTTACCATATCTAGTTCCCGTATCTCATTCCCGTATCCTGTTCCCGTATCTCGTTCCAGCATCCCTTTCTCGTACCCAGTTTCCGTATCTAATTGCCGTATTTCGTTCTCATATCTGCTTACCGTATCTCGTTCCCGTGTCGCAGTCTCTGCCAAAACATTTTAGCGGTTTACATGCCTGAAATATGTCAACTGGCTTCAACAAAATCTCCCCGGGAGGGAGGTGCGACGTCAGCTAGTCATGCGCTCATTGATGAATTTGACTGCGGTAGTGTCAGTCTTGGGCAAACCTAAGCGATGCTATTTTATTCGACGAAATTATTTCGCGACGTTAGCGTCGGTAATCGTTTACGTTTGACTTCATCATAAGTTACCTATGAGCGATCTACATAATATTTTGGGTGGATATAGGTCAGCAAGAACAGCGCTATCCGTCTGTGTAAATTTGCCGGTCAAGTTTGCCCTCGTTTTGGGTGTTACGGCGGTGTGAAGGATTAAATTGTCCAAAAATATTGCATTTAAACTTTAACGCCAAAATATTAGTTACACAGCTTTGAGTAACACATATAATTTGAAGACGGTCACTGCGCCTGCAAAATGGTGCCCGGATCGGCGTTCTACAGCGAATAGTTTCCGAGCACCAATTTAAATCCTGAATAGGCCAATTTTATCATTAAAGTGATCACAACTTTGCACGTGGCACGCGCATCGCTCTGGACGACATTCTATACGCAAGGCCAATCCATTATCTATCACATCATGTTGCTTGCATATCGCTGCGACGCTCGGTTGCCGAGCAAGCGGCCGGGGAACCGCGCGAAACTTGTCCGTTTTTCGCGATTTCACAATGTCGCGTTTCCCAATTTAAACGAATGGTGCACGCGCGCACGTACCGACGCCGCACCATTGGTCGGATCAACACCAAAACTTGATACGACCTGTTGAATCACGGGACCCAAAAGCCCTGAAAAAATCCTCCTCATAACTCATCAGACGACTGCACAGGAACCGATTTAGGGCGTCACTCCGGCGGCGGCGGCGGCGGCGGGTCATCTTTTAGGATTTACTAGATGGCCTTTATTGCGCGATGCGCAATTTATATAGCCAGCTAATTTATATATGCTAGCCATTTCCCGTATCTCGTATTCCGTATTCAGTATTTCGTATTCCTTATTCCGTATTCCGTATTCTGTATTCCGTATTCCGTATTCTGTATTCCGTAGTCCGTATCCGGTATTCCGTATCCCGTTCCCGTTCTTGTATCCCGTTCCCGTATCCGGTTACCGTATCCCGATCCCTTAGCCCGTTCCCGTATCCCGTTCCCGTATCCCGTTCCCGTATCCTTTTCCCGTATCCCGTTCCCGTATCCCGTTCCCGTATCCCGTTTCGGTATCCCGTTCCCGTATCCCGTATCCCGTTTCCGTATCCCGTTCCCGTTTCCCATTCCCGTATCCCATTCCCGTATCCCGTTCCCGTATCCCGTATCCCGTTCCCATATCCCGTTTCCGTATCCTGTTCCAGTATCATGTTCCCGTTTCTGTATCCCGTTCCCGTATCCCGTATCCCGTATCTCGTTTCCCGTTTCCGAATCCCGTACCCCGTATCCCGTTCACGTGTCCGATCCCGTATCCTTTATCCCGCTCCCGTATCCAGTTTCCGAATCCCCTTCCTATTTCCCGTTCCCGTATCCCGTTCCGAATCCAGTTCCCGTATATTGTATCCCGTGCTCGAATCTCGTTCCCGTATCCCGTATCCCGTCTCCCGTTCCCGTATCCCGTACCCCGTTCCCATATTATGATCCCGTATCCCGTATACCTTATTCAGCTCCCGTATCCAGTTTCTGTATCCGGTTCCCGTATCCCGTATCCCGTTCCCGAATCCCGATCCCGTATCCCGTTCCCGTATCCCCTTCCTGTATCCCCTTCCCGTATCCCGTTCCCGTATCCCGTTCCCGTATCCCATTCCCGTATCTCGTTCCCGTTCCCGTATTTTGTTACCGTATCCCGTTCCCGTATCCCGTATACCGTATCCCGTTCCTATATCCCGTTCCCGTACCCCGTTCCCGTATCCCGTTCCCGTATCCCGTTCCCGTATCCCGCTCTTATATCCCGTTCCCTATCCTGTTCCCGTATCCTGTTCCCGTATCGCGTTCCCGTATCGCGTTCCCGTATACCGTTCCGTATCCCATTCCCGTATCCCATTCCCGTATCCCATTCCCGTATCCCATTCCCGTATCCCATTCCTGTATCCCATTCACGTATCCCGTTGCCGTATCCCGTTCCAGTATCCCGTATTGCGCTCCCACTCCAGTCCCTGTTCCCGTATCTTGTTTCCGTATCTTGTTTCCGTATCCTATTCCCGTATCACGTTCCCGTATCCCGTCTCCCGTTCCCGTATCCCGTTCCCGTATCCCGTTCCCGTATCCCGTTCCCGTATCCCGTTCCCGTATCCCGTTCCCGTATCCCGTTCCCGTATCCAGTTCCCGTATCCCGTTCCCGTATCCCGTATCTCGTTTCCCGTTTCCATATCCCGTTCCCCGTATCCCGTTCACGTATCCGATCCCGTATCCTTTATCCCGCTCCCGTATCCAGTTTCCGAATCCCCTTCCTATTTCCCGTTCCCGTATCCCGCTCCGAATCCAGTTCCCGTATATTGTATCCCGTGCTCGAATCCCGTTCCCGTATCCCGTATCCCGTATCCCGTATCCAGTATCCCGTTCCCGTATCCCGTACCCCGTTCCCATATTCTGATCCCGTATCCCGTATACCTTATTCAGCTCCCGTATCCAGTTTCTGTATCCCGTATTTCGTTCCCGTATCCCGTTCCCGTATCCCGTTCCCGTATCCAGTTCCCGTATCCTGTTCCCGTATCCTCGTATCCCGTATCCCGTTTTCGTATTTCGTTCCTATATCCCGTTCCCGTATCCCGTT
Organism: Chirona hameri; assembly: GCA_036785665.1. Classification (NCBI taxonomy): domain Eukaryota; kingdom Metazoa; phylum Arthropoda; class Thecostraca; order Balanomorpha; family Balanidae; genus Chirona; species Chirona hameri. The sequence goes on along the minus strand of JAXIVJ010001303.1, from coordinate 124,762 downwards.
CCCGTATCCCGTTCCCGTATCCCGTTCCCGTATCCCGTTCCCGTATCCCGTTCCCGTATCCCGTTCCCGTATCTCGTTCCCGTATCCCGTTCCCGTATCCCGCTCCCGTATCCCGTTCCCTATCCTGTTCCCGTATCCTGTTCCGGTATTGCGTTCCCGTATACCGTTCCGTATCTCATTCCCGTATCCCGTTCCCGTATCCAGTTCCCGTATCCCGTCCCGGTATCCCGTTCCCGTATCCCGTTTCCGTATACTGTTACCCTATCCCGTTCCCGGATCCCGTTCTCGTATCCCGTTCCCGTATTCCGTTCCCGTATTCCGTTCCCGTATTCCGTTCCCGTATTCCGTTCCCGTATTCCGTTCCCGTATTCCGTTCCCGTATCCCGTTCCCGTATCACATCCTGTTCCCGTATCCCATTCCATTATCTCATTCCCGTATCCCATTCCCGTATCCCATTCTCGTATCCCATTCCCGTATCACATTCCCGTATCCCATTCCCGTATCTCATTCCCGTATCCCATGCTCGTATCCCATTCCCGTATCCTATTCCTGTATCCCGTTGCCGTATCCCGTTCCAGTCTCCCGTATCGCGCTCCCACTCCAGCCCACGTTCCCGTATCCCGTTTCCGTTTCTTGTTTCGGTATCCCATTCCAGTATCAAGTTCCCGTATCACGTTCCTGTATTACGTTCCCGTATCCCGCTCCTGTATCCCGCTCACGTATCTTATTCCCGTATCTAGTACACCGTTCCGATATCTCCTTACCATATCTAGTTACCGCATCTCATTCCCGTATCCTTTTCCCGTATCTCGTTCCAGCATCCCTTTCTCGTACCCAGTTTCCGTATCTTGTTGCCGTATTTCGTTCCCATATCTTCTTACCGTATCTCGTTCCCGTGTCGCAGTCTCTGCCAAAACATTTTAGCGGTTTACATGCCTGAAATATGTCAACCGGCTTCAACAAAATCTCCCCGGGAGGGAGGTGCGACGTCAGCTAGTCATGCGCTCATTGATGACTTTGACTGCGGCAGTGTCAGTCTTGGGCAAACTTAAACGATGATATTTTATTCGACGCAATTATTTCGCAACGTTAGCGTCGGTAATCGTTTACGTTTGGCTTCAGCATAAGTTACCTATGAGCGATTTACATAATATTTTGGGTGGATATAGGTCAGCAAGAACGGCGCTATCCGTCTATGTAAATTTGCCGGTCAAGTTTGTACTCGTTTTGGGTGTTACGGCGGTGTGAAGGATTAAATTGTCCAAAAATATTGCATTTCAACTTCAACTCCAAAATATTAGTCACACAGCTTGGAGTAACACATATAATTTGAAGACGGTCGCTGCGCCTGCAAAATGGTGCCCGGTTCAGCCTTCTACGTCGAACGGTTTCCGAGCACCAATTTAAATCCTGAATATGTCAATTGTATCATGAAAGTGGTCACAACTTTGCACGTGGCCCGCGCATCGTTCTGGACGACATCCTATACGCAAGGTCAATCGATTATCTATCACATAGTGTTGCTTGCATATCGCTGCGACTCTCGGTTGCCGAGCAAGCGGCCGGGAAACCGCGCGAAACTTGGCCGTTTTTCGCGATTTCATAATGTCGCGTTTCCCATGTTAAACGAATGGAGGACGCGCGCACGTGTCGACGCCGCACCGTCGGTCGGATGGACACCAAAACTTGATACGACCTGTTGAATCACGGGACCCAAAAGTCCTGAAAAAATTACGTTCATAACTCATCAGACGACTGCACAGGAACCGATTTAGGGCGTCACTCCGGCGGCGGGTCATCTTTTAGGAATCCCATTCCCGTATCCCATTCCCGTATCCCATTCCCGTATCCCATTCCCGTATCCCATTCCCGTATCCCATTCCCGTATCCCATTCCCGTATCCCATTCCCGTATCCCATTCCCGTATCCCGTTGCCGTATCCCGTTCCAGTATCCCGTATCGCGTTCCCACTCCAGTCCCCATTCCCGTATCCCGTTTCCGTATCTTGTTTCCGTATCCCATTCCCGTATCACGTTCCCGTATCACGTTCCCGTATCACGTTCCTGTATCACGTTTCCGTATCCCGTTCCCGTATCCCGTATCCCGTTCCCGTATCCCGTTCCCGTATCCCGTTCCCGTATCTCGTTCCCGTATCCCGTTCCCGTATCCCGTTTCCGGAGCCCGTTCCCGTATCCCGTTCCCGTATCCCGTTCCCGTATGCCTCTCCCGAATCCCGCTCCCGTATCTCATTCCCGTATCTCGTACACCGTTCCAATATATCCTTACCATATCCTAGTTACCGTATCTCATTCCCGTATCCTGTTCCCGCATCTCGTTCCAGCATCCCTTTCTCGTACCCAGTTTCCGTATCTTGTTGCCGTATTTCGTTCCCATATCTTCTTACCGTATCTCGTTCCCGTGTCGCAGTCTCTGCCAAAATATTGTAGCGGTTTACATGCCTGAAATATGTCAACCGGCTTCAACAAAATCTCCCCGGGAGGGAGATGCGACGTCTGCTAGTCATGCGCTCATTAATGAATTTGACTGCGGCAGTGTCAGTCTTGGGCAAACTTAAACGATGCTATTTTATTCGATGCAATTATTTCGCAACGTTAGCGACGGTAATCGTTTACGTTTGACTTCAGCATAAGTTACCTATGAGCAATTTACATAATATTTTGGGTGGATATAGGTCAGCAAGAACGGCGCTATCCGTCTGTGTAAATTTGCCGGTCAAGTTTGTCCTCGTTTTGGGTGTTACAGATACAGATACAGATACAGATATGTATTTCGGAACCTCCATAATATGGCTTTTGTGGAATCCACGTCATTACATTAATAATACACAATAGGATAAAAACAGTAAAACATACAGTGATGAAAAATACACACGGTAAAACAGAACACGCGGCAAAAAGAGTGGCAGGTGGCAACATAGGCCGCTCCCAGCCGCAGACACCGATCGCAATCTACGGTAAAATTCACGATTGACTATCGCCTAGCCTCCAGCGTAAGGTCGTTCCAGGCGCTCGTGGCTCGGTACACAAAGCTGCGCCGGGCGAATTCTGTCCGCACGCGGGGCAGCTCGAAGTGGCCGGCTTCAGTGCCGCGCGTGCGGCGAGCGGATACATCGGCGCGCCGCAACAATCGCTGTCGCAATAGTTCGGAGGCACTGGTGGATGTTGTGAGGTGGCGCATTGTGGCAATATCGCGTTCGGTGATCATTTCATCAACATTGGGCCACCCCAGTTCACGCAATGACGGACTGACATGGTCACGCCTGCCAAGTCCGGTCACGATGCGGACACCGAAGTTGATTCCCTTTTGTACACGCAGCTTCTGTGCTGCGGAACAGTTTCCCCACACCGTTATACAATAACGTATGTGGGGGAAGACGAGTGCCTCTATCAACAGCTGTCTGATGCATTTTGGGAGCTTATGTCTGATTCGCGCCAGACCCACCAGTACACAGTAGCAGCGCTGCACAACAGACGTAATGTGACAGTTCCATGTCAGATGTGAGTCGATGACGACACCAAGCACCTTGACGCTTTGTGAGGGCAAAATTTCATCATTACCAAAATGAACAGAGAAGTCTGAGATGACTTTTTGACGGCGAGATCTCAGGAGGAGCATCTTTGTTTTTGCCGGATTAATTTTTAGACGGTTCTGTGTGAACCACTTCAATGCTATGTCAAGAGAGCTTTCAACACGATTTTTCAGATCATGAACATTTGATGGGAAGTCAGCGTCAATGAACTGGGCATCGTCAGCATACATCACGATCCTCCCGAATGGAAGATGCTGCGGCAAATCGTTGGTGAAGAGTAAAAACAGTACAGGCCCTAAAATGGACCCCTGGACCACCCCGTGCGTCACCTCCAGGGCACCACTACAGCCACCCCGCACAGTCTGGGTACGACCCCGCAGCCAGGCCGCGAACCATTCACGCTGGACACCATACCACTCTAGCTTGTCCAGGAGACGACCATGCTCGACACTGTCAAAGGCCTTAGACGTGTCAGTTGTGACGAGTGAAGTCATCATGCCTTTATCAATGTTGTCTGTTGCATACGTGACAGTGTCGAGCAGGGCCGCCTCTGTGGACAGTGTTACGGCGGTGTGAAGGATTAAATTGTCCAAAAATAATGCATTTAATCTTCAACTCCAAAATATTAGTCACACAGCTTGGAGTAACACATATAATTTGAAGACGGTCGCTGCGCCTGCAAAATGGTGCCCGATTCAGCCTTCTACGTCGAACGGTTTCCGAGCACCAATTTAAATCCTGAATATGCCAATTTTATGATGAAAGTGGTCACAACTTTGCACGTGGCACGTGCATCGCTCTGTACGACATCCTATACGCAAGGCCAATCGATTATCTATCACATAGTGTTGCTCGCATATCGCTGCGATTCTCGGTTGCCGAGCAAGCGGCCGGGAAACCGCGCGAAACTTGGCCGTGTTTCGCGATTTCACAATGTCGCGTTTCCCATGTTAAACGAATGGCGCACGCGCACACGTGCCAACGCCGTACCGTCGGTAGGATGGACACCAAAACTTGATACGACCTGTTGAATTACAGAACCCAAAAGTGCTGAAAAAATGACGTTCATAACTCATCAGACGACTGCACAGGAACCGATTTAGGGCGTCACCCAGGCGGCGGTGGTGGCGGCGGCGGCGGCGGGTCATCTTTTAGGATTTATAATATATAGAGACTAGATGGCCTTTATTGCGCGATGCGCAATTTATATAGCCAGCTTATTTATATATGCTATCCGTTTCCAGTGTCCCGTATTCCGTATTCAGTATTCCGTATTCAGTATTCCGTATTCAGTATTCCGTATTCAGTATTCCGTATTCAGTATTCCGTATTCCGTATTCCGTATTCAGTATTCCGTATTTATTATTCCGTATTACATATTCCGTATCTCGTTTCTCGTATTCCGTATTCTGTATTCTGTATTCCGTATTCCGTATTACGTATTACGTATTACGTATCCCAACCCGTTCACGTATCTCGTATCCCGTATCCCGTTACCGTATCCCGTTACCGTATCCCCTTCCCGTATCCCGTTACCGTATCCCGTTACCGTATCCCGTTACCGTATCCCGTTACCGTATCCCGTTACCGTATCCCGTTACCGTATCCCGTTACCGTATCCCGTTACCGTATCCCGTTACCGTATCCCGTATCCCGTTACCGTATCCCGTTACCGTATCCCGTTACCGTATCCCGTTACCGTATCCCGTTACCGTATCCCGTTACCGTATCCCGTTACCGTATCCCGTTACCGTATCCCGTTACCGTATCCCGTTTCCCCGTGCATGTATACTGTTACCGTATTCCGTTCCCGTATCCCGTTCCCGTATTCCGTTCCCGTATCCAGTTCTCGTATCCCGTTCCCGTATCCCGTTCCCGTATCTCTTTTCCGTATCCCGTTCCCGTATCCCGTATCCCATTTCCGTATCCCGTTCCTGTATCCCGTTCCTGTATCCCGTTCCTGTATCCCGTTCCCGTATCCCGTTGCCGTATCCTGTTTCCGTATCCCGTTCCCGTATCCCGTTCCTGTATCCCGTTCCTGTATCCCGTTCCCGTTCCCGTATCCCGTTCCCGTTTCCCGTATCCCGTTCCCGTATCCCATTCCCGTATCCCATTCCCGTATCCCGTTCCCGTATCCCGTTCCCGTATCCCGTTCCCGTATCCCGTTCCCGTATCCCGTTCCCGTATCCCGTTCCCGTATCCCGTTCCCGTATCCCGTTCCCGTATCCCGTTCCCGTATCCCGTTCCCGTATCCCGTTCTCGTATTCCGTTCACGTCTCCCGTTCCCGTATCCCCTTTCCCCGTTCCCGTATCCCCTTTCCCCGTTCCCGTATCCCGATACCGTATCCCGTTACCGTTTCCCGTTCCCGTATCCCGTTCCCGTATCCCGTTCCCGTATCCCGTTCCCGTATCCCGTTCCCGTATCCCGTTCCCGTATCCCGTTCCCGTATCCCGTATCCCGTTCCCTTATCCCGTTCCCGTATCCCGTTCCCGTATCCCCTTCCCGTATCCCGTTCCCGTATCCCGTTCCCGTATCCCGTTCCCGTATTCCGTTCCCGTATTCCGTTCCCGTATCCCGTTCCCGTATCCCGTTCCCCGTTCCCGTATCCCGTTCCCGTATCCCGTTCCCGTATCCCGTTCCCGTATCCCGTTCCCGTATCCCATATCATGTTCCCGTATCCCGTTCAGGTATCCCGTTCCCGTATCCCATTCCCGTATCCCATTCCCGTATCCCATTCCCGTATCCCATTCCCGTATCCCATTCCCGTATCCTATTCCCGTATCCCATTCCCGTATCCCATTCCCGTATCCCATTCCCGTATCCCATTCCCGTATCCCATTCCCGTATCCCATTCCCGTCTCCCATTCCCGTATCCCATTCCCGTATTCCATTCCCGTATCCCATTCCCGTATCCCATTCCCGTATCCCATTCCCGTATCCCATTCCCGTATCCCATTCCCGTATCCCATTCCCGTATCCCATTCCCGTATCCCATTCCCGTATCCCATTCCCGTAGCCCATTCCCGTATCCCGTTGCTGTATCACGTTCCAGTATCCCGTATCGCGTTCCCACTCCAGTCCCCGTTCCCGTATCCCGTTTCCGTATCTTGTTTCCGTATCCCATTCCCGTATCTCCTGTATCACGCTCCCGTATCCCGTTCCTGTATCCCGTTCCTGTATCCCGTTCTCGTATCTCGTTCCCGTATCCCGTTCCCGTATCTCGTTCCCGTATCCCGTTCCCGTATCCCGTTCCCGTATCCCGTTCCCGTATCCCGTTCCCGTACCCCGTTCCCGTATCCTGTTCCCGTATCCCGTTCCCGTATTCCATTCCAGTATCCCGTTCCCGTATCCCGTTCCCGTATCCCGTTCCCGTATTCGGCTCCCGAATCCCGCTCCCGTACCTCATTCCCGTATCACGTACACCGTTCCCGTATCCCGTTCCCGTATCCCGTTCCGTATGTATCCCGTTACCCTATCCCATTCCCGTATCCCGTTCCCGTATCCCGTTCTCATATCGCGTTCCCGTATTCCGTTCCCGTATTCCGTTCCCGTATTCCGTCCCCGTTTTCCGTTCCCTTATCCCGTTCCCGTATCCCTTATCATGTTTTCGTATCATATTCTCGTATCCCATTCCCGTATCCCATTCCCCTATCCCATTCCCGTAACCCATTGCCGTATCCCATTCCCGTCTTCATTCCCGTATCCCATTCCCGTATCCCATTCCCGTATCCCATTCCCGTATCCCATTCCCGTATCCCATTCCCGTATCCCATTCCCGTATCCCATTCCCGTATCCCATTCCCGTATCCCATTCCCGTATCCCATTCCCGTATCCCATTCCCGTATCCCATTCCCGTATCCCATTCCCGTATCCCATTCCCGTATCCCATTCCCGTATCCCATTCCCGTATCCCATTCCCGTATCCCATTCCCGTATCCCATTCCCGTATCCCATTCCCGTATCCCATTCCCGTATCCCATTCCCGTATCCCATTCCCGTATCCCATTCCCGTATCCCATTCTCGTATCTCATTCCCGTATCCCATTACCATATCCCATTCCCGTATCCCATTCCCGTATCCCATTCCCGTATCCCATTCCCGTATCCCATTCCCGTATCCCATTCCCGTATCCAATGCCTGTATCCCGTTGCCGTATCCCGTTCCAGTATCCCCTATCGCGTTCCCACTACAGTCCCAGTTCCCGTATCCCGTTCCCGTATCCCGTTTCCGTATCTTGTTTCCGTATCCCATTCCCGTATCACGTTCCCGTATCATGTTCCTGTATCACGTTCCCGTATCCCGTTCCCGTATCTCGTTCCCGTATCCCGTTCCCGTATCCCGTTCCCGTATCCCGTTCCCGTATCCCGTTCCCGTATCCCGCTCCCGTATCCGGCTCCCGTATCTCATTCCCGTATTTCGTACACCGTTCCGATATTTCCTTACCATACCGTAAGGAGATATTACCGTATCTCATTCCCGTATCCTGTTCCCGTATTTCGTTCCAGCATCCCTTTCTCGTACCCAGTTTCCGTATCTTGTTGGCGTATTTCGTTCCCATATCTTCTTACCGTATCTCGTTCCCGTGTCGCAGTCTCTGCCAAAACATCTTAGCGGTTTACATGCCTGAAATATGTCAACCGGCTTCAACAAAATCTCCCCGGGAGGGAGGTGCGACGTCAGCTAGTCATGCGCTCATTGATGAATTTGACTGCGGCAGTGTCAGTGTTGGGAAAACTTAACCGATTATATTTTATTCGACGCAATTATTTCGCAATGTTAGCGTCGGTAATCGTTTATGTTTGACTTCAGCATAATTTACCTATGAGCGTTTTACATAATATTTTGGGTGGATATAGGTCAGCAAGAACGGCGCTATCCGTCTGTGTAAATTTGGCGGTCAAGTTTGTACTCGTTTTGGGTGTTACGGCGGTGTGAAGCATTAAATTGTCCAAAAATATTGCATTTCAACTTCAACTCCAAAATATTAGTCACACAGCTTGGAGTAACACATATAATTTGAAGACGGTCGCTGCGCCTGCAAAATGGTGCCCGGTTCAGCCTTCTACGTCGAACGGTTTCCGAGCACCAATTTAAATCCTGAATATGCCAATTTTATCATGAAAGTGGTCACAACTTTGCACGTGGAACGCACATCGCTCTGGACGACACTCCATACGCAAGGCCAATCCATTATCTATCGCATAATGTTGCTTGCATATCGCTGCGACGCTCGGTTGCCGAGCAAGCGGCTGGGGAACCGCGCGAGACTTGCCCGTTTTTCGCGATTTCACAATGTCGCGTTTCCCATGTTAAACGAATGGCGCACGCGCGCACGTGCCGACGCCGCACCGTCGGTCGGATCGACACCAAAACTTGATACGACCTGTTGAATCACAGGACCCAAAGTGCTGAAAAAATCACCTTCATAACTCATCAGACGGCTGCACAGGAACCGATTTAGGGCGTCACTCCGGCGGCGGCGGCGGCGGCGGCGGCGGCGGGTCATCTTTTAGGATTTACTAGATGGCCTTTATTGCGCGATGCGCAATTTATATAGCCAGCTAATTTATATATCCTAGCCGTTTCCCGTATCTCGTATTCCGTATTCAGTATTCGGTATTCCTTATTCCTTATTCCGTATTCCGTAGTCCGTAGTCCGTAGTCCGTATGTCGTATTCCGTACCCCGTTCCCGTTCTTGTATCCCGTTCCCGTCTCCCGTTCCCGTATCCTGTTCCCGTATCCCGTTCCCGTATCCCGTTACCGTATCCCGTTACCGTATCCCGTTACCGTATCCCGTTACCGTATCCCGTTACCGTATCCCGTTACCGTATCCCGTTACCGTATCCCGTTACCGTATCCCGTTACCGTATCCCGTTACCGTATCCTGTTCCCTTATCCCGTTCCCGTATGCGGTTCCCGTATCTGGTTCCCGTATCTGGTTCCCGTATCCGGTTCCCGTATCCGGTTCCCGTATCCCGTTCCCGTATCCCGTTCCCGTATCCCGTTCCCGTATCCCGTTCCATTATCCCGTTCCAGTATCCCGTTCTCGTTCCCGTATCCCGTTCCCGTATCCCGTTCCCGTATCCCGTATCCCGTTCCCGTATCCCGTTCCCGTATCCCGTTCGCGTATCCCGATCCCGTTCCCGTATCCTATTCACGTAAACCGTATCCCGTATCCCGTTCCCGTATCCCGTTCCCGTATCCTGTTCCCGTATCCAGTTCACGTATCCCGTTCCCGTATCCCGTTCCCGTATCCCGTTCCCGTAACACGTTCCCGTATCCCGTTCCCGTATCCCGTTCCCGTATCACGTTCCAGTATCCCGTTCCCGTATCCCGTTCCCGTATCCCGTTCCCGTATCCCGTTCCCGTATCCCGTTCCCGTATCCCGTTCCCGTATCCCGATCCCGTTCCCGTATAATACAACTGTATCCCTTTCTCTTATCCCGTTCCCGTATCCCGTTCCCGTATCCCGTTCCCGTATCCCGTTCCCATATCCCGTTCCCGTATCCTGTTCCCGTATCCTATTCCCGTATCCCGTTCCCGTATCCCGTTCCCGTATCCCGTTCCCGTATCCCGTTCCTGTATCCCGTTCCCGTATCCCGTATCCCGTTCCCGTATCGCGTTCCCATATACCGTTCGGTATCCCATTCCCGTATTCCGTATCCCGTTACCGTATCCCGTTCCCGTATCCAGTGCCCGTATCACGTTCCCGTATCCTGTTCCCGTATCCCGTTCCCGTGTCCCGTTCCCGTATCCCGTTCCCGTATCCCGTTCCCGTATCCCTTTCCCGTATCCCGTTCCCGTATCCCGTTCCCGTATCCCGTTCCCGTATCCCGTTCCCGTATCCCGTTCCCGTATCCCGTTCCTGTATCCCGTTCCTGTATCCCGTTTCCGTATCCCTTTACCCTATCCCGTTCCCGCATCCCGTTCCCGTATCCCGTTCCCCTATCTCGTTCTCGTATCCAGTTCCCGTATTCCGTTCCCGTATTTCGTTCCCGTATTCCGTTCCCGTATTCCGTTCCCGTATCCCATTCCTGTATCCCATTCCCGTATCCCATTCCCGTATCCCATTCCCGTATCCCATTCCCGTATCCCATTCCCGTATCCCATTCCCGTACCCGTTGCCGTATCCCATTCCTGTATCCCGTTGCCGTATCCCGTTCCAGTATCCCGTATCGGGCTCCCACTCCAGTCCCCGTTCTCGTATCCCGTTTCCGTATCTTGTTTCCGTATCCCATTCCCGTATCACGTTCCCGTATCACGTTCCTGTATCCCGTTACCCTATCTCGTTCCCGTATCCCGTTCCCGTATCTCGTTCCCGTATCCCGTTCCCGTATCCCGTTCCCGTATCCCGTTCCCGTAGCCCGTTCCCGTAGCCCGTTCCCGTGACCCGTTCCCGTATGCCGCTCCCGTATCTTATTCCCGTATCTAGTACACCGTTCCGATATCTCCTTACCATATCTAGTTACCGTATCTCATTCCCGTATCGTGTTCTCGTATCTCGTTCCAGCATCCCTTTCCGTACCCAGTTCCGTATCTTGTTGCCGTATTTCGTTCCCATATCTTCTTACCGTATCTCGTTCCCGTGTCGCAGTCTCTGCCAAAACATTTTAGCGGTTTACATGCCTGACATATGTCAACCGGCTTCAACAAAATCTCCCCGGGAGGGAGGTGCGACGTCTGCTAGTCATGCGCTCATTGATGAATTTGGCTGCGGCAGTGTCAGTCTTGGGCAAACTTAAACAAGCCTATTTTATTCGACGCAATTATTTCGCAACGTTAGCGTCGGTAATCGTTTACGTTTGACTTCAGCATAAGTTCCCTATCAGCGATTTACAGAATATTTTGGGTGGATATAGGTCAGCAAGAACAGTGCTATCCGTCTGTGTAAATTTGCCGGTCAAGTTTGTCCTCGTTTTGGGTGTTACGGCGGTGTGAAGGATTGCATTGTCCAAAAATATTGCATTTCAACTTCAACTCCAAAATATTAGTCACACAGCTTTGAGTAACACATCTAATTTGAAGACGGTCGCTGCGCCTGCAAAATGGTGCCCGGTTCAGCCTTCTACGTCGAACGGTTTCCGAGCACCAATTGTAATCCTGAATATGCCAATTTTATCATGAAAGTGGTCACACCTTTGCACGTGGCACGCGCATCGCTCTGGCCGACATCCTATACGCAAGGCCAATCGATTATCTATCACATAGTGTTGCTCGCATATCGCTGCGATTCTCGGTTGCCGAGCAAGCGGCCGGGGAACCGGGCGAAACTTGCCCGATTTTCGCGATTTCACAATGTCGCGTTTCCCATGTTAAACGAATGGCGCACGCGCGCACGTGCCGACGCCGCACCGTCGGTCGGATCAACACCAAAACTTGATACGACCTGTTGAATCACGGGACCCAAAAGTCCTGAAAAAATCCTCCTCATAACTCATCAGACGACTGCACAGGAACCGATTTAGGGCGTCACTCCGGCGGCGGCGGCGGCGGCGGCGGCGGGTCATCTTTTAGGATTTATAATATATAGGGATAGAGATAGAGACTAGAGGGCCTGTATTGCGAGATGCGCAATTTATATAGCCAGCTTATGTATATATGCTAGCCGTTTCCAGTGTCCCGTATTCCGTATTCAGTATTCCGTATTCAGTATTCCTTATTCATTATTCCGTATTCCGTATTCCGTATTCCGTGTATCGTATCTCGTTTCTCGTATTCCGTATTACGTATCCCGTTCCCGTTCCTGTATCCCGTTCCCGTATCCCGTTACCGTGTCCCGTTACCGTATCCCGTTACCGTATCCCGTTACCGTGTCCCGTTACCGTGTCCCGTTACCGTATCCCGTTACCGTATCCCGTTACCGTATCCCGTTACCGTATCCCGTTACCGTATCCAGTTACCGTATCCTGTTACCGTATCCCGTTACCGTATCCCGTTACCGTATCCCGTTACCGTATCCCGTTCCCGTATCCCGTTCCCGTATCCCGTTTCCGTATCCCGTTCCCGTATCCCGTTCCCGTATCCCGTTCCCGTATCCCGTTCCCGTATCCCGTTCCCGTATCCCGTTCCCGTATCCCGTTCTCGTATCCCGTTCCCGTATCCCGTTCCCGTATCCCGTTCCCGTATCCCGTTCCCGTATCCCGTTCCCGTATCTCGTTTCCCCGTTCCTGTATCCCGTTCCCGTATCCCGTTCCCGTATCCCGTTCCCGTATCCCGTTCCCGTATCCCGTTCCCGTTTCCCGTTCCCGTATCCCGTTCACGTATCCCGTTCCCGTATCCCGTTCCCGTATCCCGTTCCCGTATCCCGTTCCCGTATCCCGTTCCCGTATCCCGTTCCCGTATCCCGTTCCCGTATCCCGTTCCTATATCCCATTCCCGTATCCCGTTCCCGTATCCCGTATCCCGTTACTGTATCCCGATCCCGTATCCCACTCTCGTATCCCGCTCCCGTATCCCGCTCCCGTATCCCGCTCCCGTATCCCGCTCCCCTATCCGGCTCCCGTATACCGCTCCCGTATCCCGCTCCCGAATCCCGCTCCCGTATCCCCCTCCCGTATCCCGTTCCCGTATCCCGTTCCCGTATCCCGTTCCCGTACCCCGTTATCGTATCTCGTTCCCGTATCCCGTATCCCGTTCCCATATCCCGTTCCCGTATCCCGTTCCCGTATCCCGTTCCCGTATCCCGTTCCCGTATCCCGTTCCCGTATCCCGTTCCCGTATCCCGTTCCCGTATCCCGTTCCCGTATCCCGTTCCCGTATCCCGTTCCCGTATCCCGTTCCCGTATCCCATTCCCGTATCCCATATCCCGTATCCCGTTCCCGTATCCCGTTCCCGTATCCCGTTCCCGTATCCCGTTCCTGTATCCCGCTCCCGTATCCCGCTCCTGTATCCCGCTCCCGTATCCCGCATCCCGCTCCCGTATCCCGCATCCCGCTCCCGTATCCCGCTCCCGAATCACGTTCCGTATCCCGCTCACGTATCCCGTTCCCTATCCTGTTCCCGTATCCTGTTCCCGTATCGCGTTCCCGTATACTTTTCCTGTATCCCTTACCCGCATCCCGTTTCCGTATCCAGTTTCCGTATCCCGTATGCTGTTCCCGTATCCCGTTCCCGTATCCCGTTCCCGTATCCCGTTCCCGTATCCCGTTCCCGTATCCCGTTCCCGTATCCCGTTCCCGTATCCCGTTCCCGTATCCCGTTCCCGTATCCCGTATCCCGTATCCCGTATCCCGTTCCCGTATCTCGTTCCAATATCCTGTTCCCGTATCCCGTATCCCATATCCCGTATCCCGTATCCTGTATCCTGTTCTCGTATCTCGTTCCCGTATCTCGTTCCCGTATCCCGTTCCCGTATCCCGTTCCCGTATCCCGTTCCCGTATCCCGTTCCCGTATCCCGTTCCCCTTCCCGTATTCCGTTCCTATATCCCGTTCCCGTATCCCGTTCCCGTATCCCGTTCCCTTATCCCGTTCCCGTATCCCGTTCCCGTATCCCGTTCCCGTATCCCGTTCCCGTATCCCGTTCCCGTATCCCGTTCCCGTATCCCGTTCCCGTATCCCGTTCCCGTATCCCGTTCCCGTATCCCGTATCCCGTTCCCGTATCACGTTCCGGTATCACGTTCTCGTATCCCGTTCCCGTATCCCGCTTCCGTATCTCGTACACCGTTCCGATATCTCCTTACCATATCTAGTTCCCGTATCTCATTCCCGTATCCTGTTCCCGTATCTCGTTCCAGCATCCCTTTCTCGTACCCAGTTTCCGTATCTAATTGCCGTATTTCGTTCTCATATCTGCTTACCGTATCTCGTTCCCGTGTCGCAGTCTCTGCCAAAACATTTTAGCGGTTTACATGCCTGAAATATGTCAACTGGCTTCAACAAAATCTCCCCGGGAGGGAGGTGCGACGTCAGCTAGTCATGCGCTCATTGATGAATTTGACTGCGGTAGTGTCAGTCTTGGGCAAACCTAAGCGATGCTATTTTATTCGACGAAATTATTTCGCGACGTTAGCGTCGGTAATCGTTTACGTTTGACTTCATCATAAGTTACCTATGAGCGATCTACATAATATTTTGGGTGGATATAGGTCAGCAAGAACAGCGCTATCCGTCTGTGTAAATTTGCCGGTCAAGTTTGCCCTCGTTTTGGGTGTTACGGCGGTGTGAAGGATTAAATTGTCCAAAAATATTGCATTTAAACTTTAACGCCAAAATATTAGTTACACAGCTTTGAGTAACACATATAATTTGAAGACGGTCACTGCGCCTGCAAAATGGTGCCCGGATCGGCGTTCTACAGCGAATAGTTTACGAGCACCAATTTAAATCCTGAATAGGCCAATTTTATCATTAAAGTGATCACAACTTTGCACGTGGCACGCGCATCGCTCTGGACGACATTCTATACGCAAGGCCAATCCATTATCTATCACATCATGTTGCTTGCATATCGCTGCGACGCTCGGTTGCCGAGCAAGCGGCCGGGGAACCGCACGAAACTTGTCCGTTTTTCGCGATTTCACAATGTCGCGTTTCCCAATTTAAACGAATGGTGCACGCGCGCACGTACCGACGCCGCACCATTGGTCGGATCAACACCAAAACTTGATACGACCTGTTGAATCACGGGACCCAAAAGCCCTGAAAAAATCCTCCTCATAACTCATCAGACGACTGCACAGGAACCGATTTAGGGCGTCACTCCGGCGGCGGCGGCGGCGGCGGGTCATCTTTTAGGATTTACTAGATGGCCTTTAGTGCGCGATGCGCAATTTATATAGCCAGCTAATTTATATATGCTAGCCATTTCCCGTATCTCGTATTCCGTATTCAGTATTTCGTATTCCTTATTCCGTATTCCGTATTCTGTATTCCGTATTCCGTATTCTGTATTCCGTAGTCCGTATCCGGTATTCCGTATCCCGTTCCCGTTCTTGTATCCCGTTCCCGTATCCGGTTACCGTATCCCGATCCCTTAGCCCGTTCCCGTATCCCGTTCCCGTATCCCGTTCCCGTATCCTTTTCCCGTATCCCGTTCCCGTATCCCGTTCCCGTATCCCGTTCCGGTATCCCGTTCCCGTATCCCGTATCCCGTTTCCGTATCCCGTTCCCGTTTCCCATTCCCGTATCCCATTCCCGTATCCCGTTCCCGTATCCCGTATCCCGTTCCCATATCCCGTTTCCGTATCCTGTTCCAGTATCATGTTCCCGTTTCTGTATCCCGTTCCCGTATCCCGTATCCCGTATCTCGTTTCCCGTTTCCGAATCCCGTACCCCGTATCCCGTTCACGTGTCCGATCCCGTATCCTTTATCCCGCTCCCGTATCCAGTTTCCGAATCCCCTTCCTATTTCCCGTTCCCGTATCCCGTTCCGAATCCAGTTCCCGTATATTGTATCCCGTGCTCGAATCTCGTTCCCGTATCCCGTATCCCGTCTCCCGTTCCCGTATCCCGTACCCCGTTCCCATATTATGATCCCGTATCCCGTATACCTTATTCAGCTCCCGTATCCAGTTTCTGTATCCGGTTCCCGTATCCCGTATCCCGTTCCCGAATCCCGATCCCGTATCCCGTTCCCGTATCCCCTTCCTGTATCCCCTTCCCGTATCCCGTTCCCGTATCCCGTTCCCGTATCCCGTTCCCGTATCCCATTCCCGTATCTCGTTCCCGTTCCCGTATTTTGTTACCGTATCCCGTTCCCGTATCCCGTATACCGTATCCCGTTCCTATATCCCGTTCCCGTACCCCGTTCCCGTATCCCGTTTCCGTATCCCGTTCCCGTATCCCGCTCTTATATCCCGTTCCCTATCCTGTTCCCGTATCCTGTTCCCGTATCGCGTTCCCGTATCGCGTTCCCGTATACCGTTCCGTATCCCATTCCCGTATCCCATTCCCGTATCCCATTCCCGTATCCCATTCCCGTATCCCATTCCTGTATCCCATTCACGTATCCCGTTGCCGTATCCCGTTCCAGTATCCCGTATTGCGCTCCCACTCCAGTCCCTGTTCCCGTATCCCGTTTCCGTATCTTGTTTCCGTATCCTATTCCCGTATCACGTTCCCGTATCCCGTCTCCCGTTCCCGTATCCCGTTCCCGTATCCCGTTCCCGTATCCCGTTCCCGTATCCCGTTCCCGTATCCCGTTCCCGTATCCCGTTCCCGTATCCAGTTCCCGTATCCCGTTCCCGTATCCCGTATCTCGTTTCCCGTTTCCATATCCCGTTCCCCGTATCCCGTTCACGTATCCGATCCCGTATCCTTTATCCCGCTCCCGTATCCAGTTTCCGAATCCCCTTCCTATTTCCCGTTCCCGTATCCCGCTCCGAATCCAGTTCCCGTATATTGTATCCCGTGCTCGAATCCCGTTCCCGTATCCCGTATCCCGTATCCCGTATCCAGTATCCCGTTCCCGTATCCCGTACCCCGTTCCCATATTCTGATCCCGTATCCCGTATACCTTATTCAGCTCCCGTATCCAGTTTCTGTATCCCGTATTTCGTTCCCGTATCCCGTTCCCGTATCCCGTTCCCGTATCCAGTTCCCGTATCCTGTTCCCGTATCCTCGTATCCCGTATCCCGTTTTCGTATTTCGTTCCTATATCCCGTTCCCGTATCCCGTTCCCGTATCCCGTTCCCGTATCCCGTTCCCGTATCCCGTTCCCGTATCTCGTTCCCGTATCCCGTTCCCGTATCCCGCTCCCGTATCCCGTTCCCTATCCTGTTCCCGTATCCTGTTCCGGTATTGCGTTCCCGTATACCGTTCCGTATCTCATTCCCGTATCCCGTTCCCGTATCCAGTTCCCGTATCCCGTCCCCGTATCCCGTTCCCGTATCCCGTTTCCGTATACTGTTACCCTATCCCGTTCCCGGATCCCGTTCTCGTATCCCGTTCCCGTATTCCGTTCCCGTATTCCGTTCCCGTATTCCGTTCCCGTATTCCGTTCCCGTATTCCGTTCCCGTATTCCGTTCCCGTATCCCGTTCCCGTATCACATCCTGTTCCCGTATCCCATTCCATTATCTCATTCCCGTATCCCATTCCCGTATCCCATTCTCGTATCCCATTCCCGTATCACATTCCCGTATCCCATTCCCGTATCTCATTCCCGTATCCCATGCTCGTATCCCATTCCCGTATCCTATTCCTGTATCCCGTTGCCGTATCCCGTTCCAGTCTCCCGTATCGCGCTCCCACTCCAGCCCACGTTCCCGTATCCCGTTTCCGTTTCTTGTTTCGGTATCCCATTCCAGTATCAAGTTCCCGTATCACGTTCCTGTATTACGTTCCCGTATCCCGCTCCTGTATCCCGCTCACGTATCTTATTCCCGTATCTAGTACACCGTTCCGATATCTCCTTACCATATCTAGTTACCGCATCTCATTCCCGTATCCTTTTCCCGTATCTCGTTCCAGCATCCCTTTCTCGTACCCAGTTTCCGTATCTTGTTGCCGTATTTCGTTCCCATATCTTCTTACCGTATCTCGTTCCCGTGTCGCAGTCTCTGCCAAAACATTTTAGCGGTTTACATGCCTGAAATATGTCAACCGGCTTCAACAAAATCTCCCCGGGAGGGAGGTGCGACGTCAGCTAGTCATGCGCTCATTGATGACTTTGACTGCGGCAGTGTCAGTCTTGGGCAAACTTAAACGATGATATTTTATTCGACGCAATTATTTCGCAACGTTAGCGTCGGTAATCGTTTACGTTTGACTTCAGCATAAGTTACCTATGAGCGATTTACATAATATTTTGGGTGGATATAGGTCAGCAAGAACGGCGCTATCCGTCTATGTAAATTTGCCGGTCAAGTTTTTACTCGTTTTGGGTGTTACGGCGGTGTGAAGGATTAAATTGTCCAAAAATATTGCATTTCAACTTCAACTCCAAAATATTAGTCACACAGCTTGGAGTAACACATATAATTTGAAGACGGTCGCTGCGCCTGCAAAATGGTGCCCGGTTCAGCCTTCTACGTCGAACGGTTTCCGAGCACCAATTTAAATCCTGAATATGTCAATTGTATCATGAAAGTGGTCACAACTTTGCACGTGGCCCGCGCATCGTTCTGGACGACATCCTATACGCAAGGTCAATCGATTATCTATCACATAGTGTTGCTTGCATATCGCTGCGACTCTCGGTTGCCGAGCAAGCGGCCGGGAAACCGCGCGAAACTTGGCCGTTTTTCGCGATTTCATAATGTCGCGTTTCCCATGTTAAACGAATGGAGGACGCGCGCACGTGTCGACGCCGCACCGTCGGTCGGATGGACACCAAAACTTGATACGACCTGTTGAATCACGGGACCCAAAAGTCCTGAAAAAATTACGTTCATAACTCATCAGACGACTGCACAGGAACCGATTTAGGGCGTCACTCCGGCGGCGGGTCATCTTTTAGGAATCCCATTCCCGTATCCCATTCCCGTATCCCATTCCCGTATCCCATTCCCGTATCCCATTCCCGTATCCCATTCCCGTATCCCATTCCCGTATCCCATTCCCGTATCCCATTCCCGTATCCCGTTGCCGTATCCCGTTCCAGTATCCCGTATCGCGTTCCCACTCCAGTCCCCATTCCCGTATCCCGTTTCCGTATCTTGTTTCCGTATCCCATTCCCGTATCACGTTCCCGTATCACGTTCCCGTATCACGTTCCTGTATCACGTTTCCGTATCCCGTTCCCGTATCCCGTATCCCGTTCCCGTATCCCGTTCCCGTATCCCGTTCCCGTATCTCGTTCCCGTATCCCGTTCCCGTATCCCGTTTCCGGAGCCCGTTCCCGTATCCCGTTCCCGTATCCCGTTCCCGTATGCCTCTCCCGAATCCCGCTCCCGTATCTCATTCCCGTATCTCGTACACCGTTCCAATATATCCTTACCATATCCTAGTTACCGTATCTCATTCCCGTATCCTGTTCCCGCATCTCGTTCCAGCATCCCTTTCTCGTACCCAGTTTCCGTATCTTGTTGCCGTATTTCGTTCCCATATCTTCTTACCGTATCTCGTTCCCGTGTCGCAGTCTCTGCCAAAATATTGTAGCGGTTTACATGCCTGAAATATGTCAACCGGCTTCAACAAAATCTCCCCGGGAGGGAGGTGCGACGTCTGCTAGTCATGCGCTCATTGATGAATTTGACTTCGGCAGTGTCAGTCTTGGGCAAACTTAAACGATGCTATTTTATTCGATGCAATTATTTCGCAACGTTAGCGACGGTAATCGTTTACGTTTGACTTCAGCATCAGTTACCTATGAGCAATTTACATAATATTTTGGGTGGATATAGGTCAGCAAGAACGGCGCTATCCGTCTGTGTAAATTTGCCGGTCAAGTTTGTCCTCGTTTTGGGTGTTACGGCGGTGTGAAGGATTAAATTGTCCAAAAATAATGCATTTAATCTTCAACTCCAAAATATTAGTCACACAGCTTGGAGTAACACATATAATTTGAAGACGGTCGCTGCGCCTGCAAAATGGTGCCCGATTCAGCCTTCTACGTCGAACGGTTTCCGAGCACCAATTTAAATCCTGAATATGCCAATTTTATGATGAAAGTGGTCACAACTTTGCACGTGGCACGTGCATCGCTCTGTACGACATCCTATACGCAAGGCCAATCGATTATCTATCACATAGTGTTGCTCGCATATCGCTGCGATTCTCGGTTGCCGAGCAAGCGGCCGGGAAACCGCGCGAAACTTGGCCGTGTTTCGCGATTTCACAATGTCGCGTTTCCCATGTTAAACGAATGGCGCACGCGCACACGTGCCAACGCCGTACCGTCGGTAGGATGGACACCAAAACTTGATACGACCTGTTGAATTACAGAACCCAAAAGTGCTGAAAAAATCACGTTCATAACTCATCAGACGACTGCACAGGAACCGATTTAGGGCGTCACCCAGGCGGCGGTGGTGGCGGCGGCGGCGGCGGGTCATCTTTTAGGATTTATAATATATAGAGACTAGATGGCCTTTATTGCGCGATGCGCAATTTATATAGCCAGCTTATTTATATATGCTATCCGTTTCCAGTGTCCCGTATTCCGTATTCAGTATTCCGTATTCAGTATTCCGTATTCAGTATTCCGTATTCAGTATTCCGTATTCAGTATTCCGTATTCCGTATTCCGTATTCAGTATTCCGTATTTATTATTCCGTGTTACATATTCCGTATCTCGTTTCTCGTATTCCGTATTCTGTATTCTGTATTCCGTATTCCGTATTACGTATTACGTATTACGTATCCCAACCCGTTCCCGTATCTCGTATCCCGTATCCCGTTACCGTATCCCGTTACCGTATCCCCTTCCCGTATCCCGTTACCGTATCCCGTTACCGTATCCCGTTACCGTATCCCGTTACCGTATCCCGTTACCGTATCCCGTTACCGTATCCCGTTACCGTATCCCGTTACCGTATCCCGTATCCCGTTACCGTATCCCGTTACCGTATCCCGTTACCGTATCCCGTTACCGTATCCCGTTACCGTATCCCGTTACCGTATCCCGTTACCGTATCCCGTTACCGTATCCCGTTTCCCCGTTCATGTATACTGTTACCGTATTCCGTTCCCGTATCCCGTTCCCGTATTCCGTTCCCGTATCCAGTTCTCGTATCCTGTTCCCGTATCCCGTTCCCGTATCTCTTTTCCGTATCCCGTTCCCGTATCCCGTATCCCATTTCCGTATCCCGTTCCTGTATCCCGTTCCTGTATCCCGTTCCTGTATCCCGTTCCCGTATCCCGTTGCCGTATCCTGTTCCCGTATCCCGTTCCCGTATCCCGTTCCTGTATCCCGTTCCTGTATCCCGTTCCCGTTCCCGTATCCCGTTCCCGTTTCCCGTATCCCGTTCCCGTATCCCATTCCAGTATCCCATTCCCGTATCCCATTCCCGTATCCCGTTCCCGTATCCCGTTCCCGTATCCCGTTCCCGTATCCCGTTCCCGTATCCCGTTCCCGTATCCCGTTTTCGTATCCCGTTCCCGTATCCCGTTCCCGTATCCCGTTCCCGTAACATGTTCCCGTTTCTGTATCCCGTGCCCGTATCCCGTATACTGTTCCCGTATCCTGTTCTCGCATCCAGTTCCCATACCCCGTTCCCGTATCCCGTTCCCGTATCCCGTATCTCGTTCCTGTATCCCGTTCCCGTATCCCGTTCCCGTATCCCGTTCCCGTATCCCGTTCCCCTATCCCGTTCCCGTATCCCGTTCCCGTATCCCGTTCCCGTATCCCGTTCCCGTATCCCGTTCCCGTATCCCGTTCCTGTATCCCGTTCCTGTATCCCGTATCCCGTTCCCGTATCCCGTATCCCGTTCCCGTATCCCGTTGGAGTATCCCGTATCTCGTTTCCCGTTTCCGTATCTCGTATCCCCTTCACGTATCCGATCCCATATCCTTTATCCCGCTCCCGTATCCAGTTTCCGAAACCCCTTCCGGTTTCCCGTTCCGTATCCAGTTCCCGTATATCGCGTATATCCCGACATCTTATATCCCGTTCCCGTATCCCGTTTCCGTATTCTGATCCCGTATCCGGTACATCGTTCGTGTATCCGGGATACTTTAATCAGATCCCGTATCCAGTTACCGTATCCCGTTCCCGTATCCCGCTCCCGTATTTCATTCCCGTATCTCGTACACCGTTCCGATATCTCCTTACCATATCTAGTTCCCGTATCTCATTCCCGTGTCCTGTTCCCGTATCTAGTTCCAGCATCCCTTTCTCGTACCCAGTTTCCGTATCTTGTTGCCGTATTTCGTTCCATATCTTATTACCGTGTCTCGTTGCCGCATCGCAGTCTCTGCCAAAACATTCTAGCGGTTTAAATGCCTGAAATCTGTCAACCGGCTTCCGCAAAATCTCTTCGCGAAGGAGGTGCGACGTCAGCTAGTCATGCGCTCATGGATGAATTTGACTGAAGCAGTGTCAGCCTTGGGCAAAATTAAACGATCGCAGTGTGTGGTAGTATTACATAATATACACGCATTATAAATGACTCACGATAATATCTGTACCTACCACGAGCGAGCCGGGCGTTACGTTATTGCGGGCGGCAGCTATCGCCGGGGGCAGACTACGCAAGCCAACGAGCCCGACGTTACGTTATTGCGTGAGGGAGCTATCGCCGGCCGCCGGCCGGCGCCCGACTGGCGCATAGCTTCGGTAATCGTTTACGTTTGACTTCTGCATAAGTTACCTATGAGCGATTAGCAAAATATTTTGGGTGGATATAGGTCAGCAAGAACGGCGCTACCCGTCTGTGTAAGTTTTTCGGTCAAGTTTGTCCTTATTTTTGGTGTTACGGCGGTGTGAAGCATTAAATGGTCCAAAAATATTGCATTTCAACTTGAACGCCAAAATATTAGTCTCACAGCTTTGAGTAACAAATATAATTTGAAGAGGGTCACTGCGCCTGTAAATTGGTGCCCGGATCAGCGTTCTACGTTGAACAGTTTCCGAGCACCAATTTAAATCCTGAATAGGCCAATTTTATCATTAAAGTGGTCACAACTTTGCACGTGGCACGCGCATTGTTCTCAACAACATTTTATACGCCAGGCCAATCGATTATCTATCACATAGTGTTGCTCGCGTACTGCTGCGACTCTTGGTTGCCGAGTAAGTGACCGGGGAACCGCGAGGAACTTGCCCGTTTTTCGCGATTTCCGAATGTCGTGTTCCCCATGTTAAACGAATGGCGCACGCGCGCACGCGCCGACACCGCACCTTTGGCCTTATTAAGCTGAAAATATAATACGACCTGTTGAATCACGGAACCCAAAATTCCTGAAAAAATAACTCTCATAACTCATCAGACGACTGCACAGGAACCGATTTAGGGCGTCACTCCGGCGGCGGCGGCGGCGGCGGCGGCGGCGGGGGGTCATCTTTTAGGATTTATAATATAGAGACTAGATGGCCTTTATTGCGCGATGCGCAATTTATATAGCCAGCTTATTTATATATGCTAGCCGTTTCCAGTGTCCTGTATTCCGTATTCAGTATTCCGTATTCATTATGCCGTATTCCGTATTCCGTATTCCGTATCTCGTATCTCGTATTCCGTATTCGGTATTCCGTATTCCGTATTCCGTATTCCGTATTCCGTATCTCGTTTCTTGTATTCCGTATTCTGTATTCCGTATTCCGTATTACGTATTACGTATTACGTATCCCCTTCCCGTTCCCGTATCCCGTATCCCGTATCCCGTATCCTGTATCCCGTTCCCGTATCCCGTTCCCGTATCACGTATCTCGTTTCCCGTTTCCGTATCTCGTATCCCCTTAACGTATCCGATCCCGTATCCTTTATCCCGCTCCCGTATCCAGTTTCCGAAACCCCTTCCGGTTTCCCGTTCCGTATCCAGTTCCCGTAAATCGCGTATATCCTGACATCTTATATCCCGTTCCCGTATCCCTTTTCCGTATTCTGATCCCGTATCCCGTATACCGTTCGCGTATCCGGGATACTTTAATCAGCTCCCGTATCCAGTTACCGTATCCCGTTCCCGTATCCCGTTCCCGTATCCCGCTCCCGTATCTCATTCCCGTATCTCGTACACCGTTCCGATATCTCCTTACCATATCTAGTTCCCGTATCTCATTCCCGTGTCCTGTTCCCGTATCTAGTTCCAGCATCCCTTTCTCGTACCCAGTTTCCGTATCTTGTTGCCATATTTCGTTCCTTATCTTCTTACCGTATCTCGTTGGCGTATCGCAGTGTCTGCCAAAACATTCTAGCGGTCTAAATGCCTGAAACCTGTCAACCGGCTTCAACAAAATATTCTCGCGAGAGAGGTGGGACGTCAGCTAGTCATGCGCTCATGGCTGAATTTGACTGAAGCAGTGTCAGTCTTGGGCAAAATTAAGCGATCGTAGTGTGTGGTAGGATTACATAATATACATGCATTATAAATGACTCAAGATAATATGTTAGCGGAATATTAGGTACTCGCCAGTGCTCGCGGATCTTGGCATGTTAGTAGACCTACCTGACCTACCACGAGCGAGCCGGGCGTTACGTTATTGCGGGCGGCAGCTATCGCCGGGGGCAGACTACGCAAGCCAACGAGCCCGACGTTACGTTATTGCGTGAGGGAGCTATCGCCGGCCGCCGGCCGGCGCCCGACTGGCGCATAGCGTCGGTAATAGTTTACGTTTGACTTCAGCATAAGTTACCTATGAGATATTAGCAAAATATTTTGGGTGAATATAGGTCAGCAAGAACGGCGCTATCCGTCTGTGTAAATGTTTCGGTCAAGTTTGTCCTCATTTTGGGTGTTACGGCGGTGTGAAGCATTAAATGGTCCAAAAATATTGCATTTCAACTTCAATGCCAAAATATTAGTCTCACAGCTTTGAGTAATAAATATAATTTGAAGACGGTCACTGCGCCTGCAAAATGGTGCCCGAATCAACGTTCTACGTCGAACAGTTTCCGAGCACCAATTTAAATCCTGAATAGGCCAGCTTTATCATTAAAGTAGTCACAACTTTGCACGTGGCACGCGCATCGTTCTCAACGACATCTTATACGCCAGGCCAATCGATTATCTATCACATAGTGTTGCTCGCATACCGCTGCGACTCTTGGTTGCCGAGGAAGTGGCCGGGGAACCGCGAGGAACTGGCCCGTTTTTCGCGATTTTCGAATGTCGCGTTTCCCATGTTAAACGAGTGGCGCACACGAACACGTGCCGACGCCGCACCGTAGGTTTTATTATTCTGAAAATTTAATACGACCTGTTGAATCACGGGATCCAAAAGTCCTGAAAAAATAACTCTCATAACTCATCAGACGACTGCATAGGAACTGATTTAAGGCGTCACTCCGGCGGCGGCGGCGGCGGCGGCGGGTCATCTTTTAGGATTTATAATATAGAGACTAGCTGGCCTTTATTGCGCGATGCGCAATTTATATAGCCAGCTAATTTATATATGCTAGCCGTTTCCCGTATCTCGTATTCCGTATTCAGTATTCGGTATTCCTTATTCCTTATTCCGTATTCCGTAGTCCGTAGTCCGTAGTCCGTATGTCGTATTCCGTACCCCGTTCCCGTTCTTGTATCCCGTTCCCGTCTCCCGTTCCCGTATCCTGTTCCCGTATCCCGTTCCCGTATCCCGTTCCCGTATCCCGTTACCGTATCCCGTTACCGTATCCCGTTACCGTATCCCGTTACCGTATCCCGTTACCGTATCCCGTTACCGTATCCCGTTACCGTATCACGTTACCGTATCCCGTTACCGTATCCCGTTACCGTATCCCGTTCCCCTATCTCGTTCCCGTATCCTGTTCCCGTATCCCGTTCCCGTATCCGGTTCCCGTATCTGGTTCCCGTATCCGGTTCCCGTATCCCGTTCCCGTATCCCGTTCCCGTATCCCGTTCCCGTATCCCGTTCCATTATCCCGTTCCAGTATCCCGTTCTCGTTCCCTTATCCCGTTCCCGTATCCCGTTCCCGTATCCCGTATCCCGTTCCCGTATCCCGTATCCCGTTCCCGTATCCCGTTCCCGTATCCCGTTCGCGTATCCCGATCCCGTTCCCGTATTCTATTCCCGTAAACCGTATCCCGTATCCCGTTCCCGTATCCCGTTCCCGTATCCTGTTCCCGTATCCTGTTCCCGTATCCCGTTCCCTCATCCCGTTCCCGTATCCCGTTCCCGTATCCCGTTCCCGTATCCCGTTCCCGTATCCCGTTCCCGTATCCCGTTCCCGTATCCCGATCCCGTTCCCGTATCAAACAACTGTATCCCGTTCTCTTATCCCGTTCCCGTATCCCGTTCCCGTATCCCGTTCCCATATCCCGTTCCCGTATCCTGTTCCCGTATCCTATTCCCGTATCCCGTTCCCGTATCACGTTCCCGTACCCCGTTCCCGTATCCCGTTCCCGTATCCCGTTCCCGTATCCCGTTCCCGTATCCCGTTCCCGTATCCCGTTCCCGTATCCCGTTCCCGTATCCCGTTCCCGTATCCCGTTCCCGTATACCGTTCCGTATCCCATTCCCGTATTCCGTATCCCGTTCCCGTATCCCGGTCCCGTATCCAGTGCCCGTATCCCGTTCCCGTATCCCGTTCCCGTATCCCGTTCCCGTATCCCGTTCCCGTATCCCGTTCCCGTATCCCGTTCCCGTATCCCGTTCCCGTATCCCGTTCCCGTATCCCGTTCCCGTATCCCGTTCCTGTATCCCGTTCCCGTATCCCGTTTCCGTATCCCTTTACCCTACCCGTTCCCGCATCCCGTTCCCGTATCCCGTTCCCCTATCTCATTCTCGTATCCAGTTCCCGTATTCCGTTCACGTATTCCGTTCTCGTATTCCGTTCCCGTATTCCGTTCCCGTATTCTGTTCCCGTATCCCGTTCCCGTATCCCGTTCCCGTATCCCGTTCCCGTATCCCATATCATGTTCCCGTATCCCATTCCCGTATCCCATTCCCGTATCCCATTCCCGTATCCCATTCCCGTATCCCATTTCCGTATCCCATTTCCGTATCCCATTCCCGTATCCCATTCCCGTATCCCATTCCTGTATCCAATTCCCGTATCCCATTCCCGTATCCCATTCCCGTACCCGTTGCCGTATCCCATTCCTGTATCCCGTTGCCGTATCCCGTTCCAGTATCCCGTATCGGGCTCCCACTCCAGTCCCCGTTCTCGTATCCCGTTTCCGTATCTTGTTTCCGTATCCCATTCCCGTATCACGTTCCCGTATCACGTTCCTGTATCCCGTTCCCGTATCCCGTTCCCGTATCCCGTTCCCGTATCTCGTTCCCGTATCACGTTCCCGTATCCCGTTCCCGTATCCCGTTCCCGTATCCCGTTCCCGTATCCCGTTCCCGTATCCCGTTCCCGTATCCCGTTCCCGTAGCCCGTTCCCGTAGCCCGTTCCCGTGACCCGTTCCCGTATGCCGCTACCGTATCTTATTCCCGTATCTAGTACACCGTTCCGATATCTCCTTACCATATCTAGTTACCGTATCTCATTCCCGTATCGTGTTCTCGTATCTCGTTCCAGCATCCCTTTCCGTACCCAGTTCCGTATCTTGTTGCCGTATTTCGTTCCCATATCTTCTTACCGTATCTCGTTCCCGTGTCGCAGTCTCTGCCAAAACATTTTAGCGGTTTACATGCCTGACATATGTCAACCGGCTTCAACAAAATCTCCCCGGGAGGGAGGTGCGACGTCTGCTAGTCATGCGCTCATTGATGAATTTGGCTGCGGCAGTGTCAGTCTTGGGCAAACTTAAACGACGCTATTTTATTCGACGCAATTATTTTGCAACGTTAGCGTCGGTAATCGTTTACGTTTGACTTCAGCATAAGTTCCCTATCAGCGATTTACAGAATATTTTGGGTGGATATAGGTCAGCAAGAACAGTGCTATCCGTCTGTGTAAATTTGCCGGTCAAGTTTGTCCTCGTTTTGGGTGTTACGGCGGTGTGAAGGATTGCATTGTCCAAAAATATTGCATTTCAACTTCAACTCCAAAATATTAGTCACACAGCTTTGAGTAACACATCTAATTTGAAGACGGTCGCTGCGCCTGCAAAATGGTGCCCGGTTCAGCCTTCTACGTCGAACGGTTTCCGAGCACCAATTTAAATCCTGAATATGCCAATTTTATCATGAAAGTGGATACAACTAGATGGCCTGTATTGCGCGATGCGCAATTTATATAGCCTTCAATTTATATAGCCAGCTAATATCCCGTTCCCGAATCCCGGATCCCGTTCCTGTACCCCATTCCGGTATACTGTATCCCGCATCCCGCATCCCCCATCCTGCATCCTGCATCCTGCATCCCGCATCCCGCATCCTGTATCCCGTATCACGTGTCCCGTATCCCGTATCCCGTATTATGGATTACGTCTCCCGTAACCCGTACCCTGTTCCCGTATTCCTTGCCTGTTGCTGTTCCCGTGTCTCATTCCCGTATCCCGTATCACGTTCCCCCATCCTTTTCCGGTATCCCTTTCCCGTATCCCGTTCCTGTGTCCCGTATCCCGTTCCCGTATCCAGTTCCCGTATCCCGTTCCCCGTGCCTGTATCCCGTTACCGTATCCCGTTCCCGTATCCCGTTCCCGTATCCCGTTCCCGTATCCCGTTCCCGTATCCCGTTCCCGTATCCCGTTTCCGTATCCCGTTCCCGTATCCCGTTCCCGTATCCCGTTCTCGTATCCCGTTCCCGTATCCCGCTCCCGTATCCCGTTCCCGTATCCCGTATCTCGTTACCGTATCCCGTATCCCGTTCCCGTATCATGTTCTCGTATCCCGTTCACGTATCCCGTTCCCGTATCACGTTCCCGTATCACGTTGCCGTATCACGTTGGCGTATCCCGTTGCCGTATCCCGTTGCCGTATCCCGTTGCCGTATCCCGTTCCCGTATCCCTTTGCCGTATACCGTTGCCGTATCCCGTTCCCGTATCCCGTTCCCGTATCTTGTTCCTGTATTCCGTACCAGTATCCCGTACCAGTATCCCGTACCATTATCCCGTACCAGTATCCCGTTCCCGTTCTCGTATCCCGTTTCCGTATCGCGTTCTCTTATCCTGTTCCCGTAGCCTGTTCCCGTATCTTGTTCCCGTATCCTGTTCCTGTATCCTGTTCCCGTATCCTGTTCCCGAATCTTGTTCCCGTATCCTGTTCCCGTATCCTGTTCCCGTATCCTGTTCCGGTATCCTGTTCCCGTATCCTGTTCCCGTATCCTGTTCCCGTATCCTGTTCCCGTTCCCCTATCCCGTTCCCGAATCGCGTTCCCGTATCCTCTTCCCGCATCCCGTTCCCATAACCCGTTCCTGTATCCCGTTTCCGTATCCCGTTCCCGTATCCCATTTCCATATCCCGTTCCCGTGTCCCGTTCCCGTATCCCGTTCCCGTATCCCGTTCCGGTATCCCGTTCCGGTATCCCCTTCCGGTATCTCGTTCCGGTATCCCATTTCCGTATCCCGTTTCCGTATCCTGTTTACATATCCCGTGCCCGTATACCGTGTCTCGTTCTTGTAACCCGTTTCCGTATCCCGTTCCCATATCCCGTTCCCGTATCCCGTTCCCATATCCTGTATCCCGTTTTCATATCCCGTTCCTGTATCCCGCTCCCGTATCCCGTTCCCGTATCCCGTTCCCGTATCCCGTTCCCGTATCCCGTTCCCGTATCCCGTTCCCGTATCCCGTTCCCGTATCCCGTTTCCGTGTCCCGTTTCAGTATCCCGTTTCCGTATCCCGTTTCCGTATCCCGTATCCCGTTTCCGTATACCGTTCCCGTATACCGTACCCTTATCCCGTTCCCCGTTCCCGTATCCCGTATCCCGTTCCCGTATCCCTTTCCGTATCCCGTTTCCGTATCCCGTTTCCGTATCCCGTTCCTGTATCCCGTTCCCGTATCCCGTTCCCGTATCCCGTTCCCGTATCCCCTTTCCGCATCCCGTCCCCGTATCCCGTTCCCGTATCCCATTCCCGTATCCCGTATCCCGTTCCCGTATCCCGTTCCCGTATCCCGTTCCCGTATCCCGTTCCCGTATCCCGTTCCCATATCCCGTTCTCGTTCCCGTATCCCGTTCCCGTTCCCGTATCCCGTTCCCGTATCCCGTATCCCGTATCCCGTTCCGGTATCCCGTTCCCGTATCCTGTTCCCATATCCAGTTCCCATATCCCGTTCCCGTATCTCGTATCCCGTTCCCGTATCCCGTTCCCGTATCCCGGTCCCGTATCCTGTTAACGTATCCCGATCCCGTATCCCGTTCTATTATCCCGATCCCGTAACCCGTTCCTGCAACCCGTTCCCGTAACCCGTTCCCGTAACACGTTCCCGTAACCCGTTCCCGTAACCCGTTCCCGTAACCCGTTCCCGTAACCCGTTCCCGTAACCCGTTCCCGTAACCCGTTCCCTTAACCCGTTCCCGTAACACGTTCCCGTAACCCGTTCTCGTAACCCGTTCCCGTAACCCGTTCCCGTAACCCGTTCCCGTAACCCGTTCCCGTAACCCATTCCCGTAACCCGTTCCCGTAACCCGTTCCCGTATCCCGTTCACGTATCCCGTTCCCGTATCCCGTTCCCGTATCCCGTTCCCGTATCCCGTTCCCGTATCCCGTTCCCGTATCCCGTTCCCGTATCCCGTTCCCGTATCCCGTTCCCGTATCCCGTTCACTTACGCTGCTCCCGTATCCCGCTCCCGTATCTCATTCCCGTTTCTTGTACACCGTTCCGATATCTCCTTACCATATCTAGTTAACGTATCTCATTCACGGATCCTGTTCCCGTATCTCGTTCCAGCATCCCTTTCTCGTACCCAGTTTCCGTATCTTGTTGCCGTATTTCGTTCCCATATCTTCTTACCGTATCTCTTTCCCGTGTCGCAGTCTCTGCCAAAACATTTTAGCGGCTTACATGCCTGAAATATGTCAACCGGCTTCAACAAAATCTCCCCGGGTGGGAGGTGCGACGTCAGCTAGTCATGCGCTCAGTGATGAATTTGACTGCGGCAGTGTCAGTCTTGGGCAAACTTAAACGATACTATTTTATTCGACGAAATTATTTCGCAACGTTAGCGTTGGTAATCGTTTACGTTTGACTTCAGCATAAGTTACCTATGAGCGTTTTACAGAATATTTTGGGCGGATATAGGTCAGCAAGAACGGTGCTATCCGTCAGTGTAAATTTGCCGGTCAAGTTTGTCCTCGTTTTGGGTGTTACGGCGGTGTGAAGGATTAAATTGTCCAAAAATATTGCATTTCAACTTCAACTCCAAAATATTAGTCGCACAGCTTTGAGTAACACATATAATTTGAAGACGCTCGCTGCGCCTGTAAAATGGTGTCCGGATCAGCCTTTTACGTCGAACGGTTTCCGAGCACCAATTTAAATCCTGAATATGCCAATTTTATCATGGAAGTGGTCACAACTTTGCACATGGCACGCACATCGCTCTGGACGACATCCTATACGCAAGGCCAATCGATTATCTATCACATAGTGTTGCTCGCATATCGCTGCGATTCTCGGTTGCCGAGCAAGCGTCCGGGGAACCGGGCGAAACTTGCCCATTTTTCGCGATTTCACAATGTCGCGTTTCCCATGTTAAACGAATGGCGCACGCACGCATGTGCCGACGCCGCACCGTCGGTCGGATCGACACCAAAACTTGATGCGACCTGTTGAATCACGGGACCCAAAAGTGCTGAAAAAATCACCCTCATAACTCATCAGACGGCTGCACAGGAACCGATTTAGGGCGTCACTCCGGCGGCGGCGGCGGCGGCGGCGGCGGGTCATCTTTTAGGATTTATAATATAGAGATAGAGACTAGATGGCCTTTATTGCGCGATGCGCAATTTATATAGCCTGCTTATTTATATATGCTATCCGTTTCCAGTGTCCCGTATTCCGTATTACGTATTCCGTATTCAGTATTCCGTATTCAGTATTCCG
This sequence comes from Chirona hameri, assembly GCA_036785665.1. Taxonomy (NCBI): domain Eukaryota; kingdom Metazoa; phylum Arthropoda; class Thecostraca; order Balanomorpha; family Balanidae; genus Chirona; species Chirona hameri. Next base: position 92,785 of record JAXIVJ010001303.1, on the reverse strand, counting down.
TATTCAGTATTCCGTATTCAGTATTCCGTATTCCGTATTCCGTATTCAGTATTCCGTATTTATTATTCCGTATTACATATTCCGTATCTCGTTTCTCGTATTCCGTATTCTGTATTCTGTATTCCGTATTCCGTATTCCGTATTTCGTATTACGTATCCCAACCCGTTCCCGTATCCCGTATCCCGTATCCCGTTACCGTATCCCGTTACCGTATCCCGTTACCGTATCCCGTTACCGTATCCCGTTACCGTATCCCGTTACCGTATCCCGTTACCGTATCCCGTTACCGTATCCCGTTACCGTATCCCGTTACCGTATCCCGTTACCGTATCCCGTTACCGTATCCCGTTTCCCCGTTCCTGTATACTGTTACGGTATTCCGTTCCCGTATCCCGTTCCCGTATTCCGTTCCCGTATCCAGTTCTCGTATCCCGTTCCCGTATCCCGTTCCCGTATCTCTTTTCCGTATCCCGTTCCCGTATCCCGTATCCCATTTCCGTATCCCATTTCCGTATCCCGTTCCTGTATCCCATTCCTGTATCCCGTTCCCGTATCCCGTTGCCGTATCCTGTTCCCGTATCCCGTTCCCGTATCCCGTTCCTCTATCCCGTTCCCGTTCCCGTATCCCGTTCCCGTTTCCCGTATCCCGTTCCCGTATCCCATTCCCGTATCCCGTTCCCGTATCCCGTTCCCGTATCCCGTTCCCGTATCCCGTTCCCGTATCCCGTTCCCGTATCCCGTTCCCGTATCCCGTTCCCGTATCCTGTTCCCGTATCCCGTTCCCGTCTCCCGTTTCCCGTATCCCGTTCCCGTATTCCGTTCCCGTATCCAGTTCTCGTATCCCGTTCCCGTATCCCGTTTCCGTATCTCTTTTCCGTATCCCGTTCCCGTATCCCGTATCCCGTTCCCGTATCCCGTTCCCGGGTCCCGTTCCCGTATCCCATTCCCGTATCCCGCTCCCGTATCCCACTCCCGTATCTTATTCCCGTATCTAGTACACCGTTCCGATATCTCCTTACCATATCTAGTTACCGCATCTCATTCCCGTATCCTGTTCCCGCATCTCGTTCCAGCATCCCTTTCTCGTACCCAGTTTCCGTATCTTGTTGCCGTATTTCGTTCCTATATCTTCTTACCGTATCTCGTTCCCGTGTCACAGTCTCTGCCAAAACATTGTAGCGGTTTACATGCCTGAAATATGTCAACCGGCTTCAACAAAATCTCCCCGGGAGGGAGGTGCGACGTCTGCTAGTCATGCGCTCATTGATGAATTTGACTGCGGCAGTGTCAGTCTTGGGCAAACTTAAACGATGCTATTTTATTCGACGCAATTATTTCGCAACGTTAGCGTCGGTAATCGTTTACGTTTGACTTCAGCATAAGTTACCTATGAGCGATTGACTTAATATTTTGGGTGGATATAGGTCAGCAAGAACGGCGCTATCCGTCTGTGTAAATTTGCCGGTCAAGTTTGTCCTCGTTTTGGGTGTTACGGCGGTGTGAAGGATTAAATTGTCCAAAAATATTGCATTTCAACTTCAACTCCAAAATATTAGTCACACAGCTTTGAGTAACACATATAATTTGAAGACGGTCGCTGCGCCTGCAAAATGGTGCCCGGTTCAGCTTTCTACGTCGAACGGTTTCCGAGCACCAATTTAAATCCTGAATATGCCAATTGTATCATGAGAATGGTCACAACTTTGTACATGGCACGCGCATCGCTATGGACGACATTCTATACGCAAGGCCCATCGATTACCTATCAAATAGTGTTGCTCGCATACCGCTGCGACTTTCGGTTGCCGAGCAAGCGGCCGGGGAACCGGGCGAAACTTGCCCGTTTTTCGCGATTTCCGAATGACTCGTTTCCCATGTTAAACGAATGGCGCACGCGCCGACGCGCCGACGCCGCACCGTTAGTCTTATTAAGCTGAAAAATTAATACGACCTGTTGAATCACGGTACCCAAAAGTGCTGAAAAAATCACCCTCATAACTCATCAGACGACTGCATAGGAACCGATTTAGGGCGTCACTCCGGCGGCGGCGGCGGCGGCGGCGGCGGGTCATCTTTTAGGATTTATAATATAGAGATAGAGGGACTGTATTGCGCGATGCGCAATCTATATAGCCAGCTAATTCATATATGCTAGCCGTTTCCCGTATCCCGTATTCCGTATTCCGTATTCCGTATTCCGTATTCCGTATTCCGTATATCTTTTCCGTATTCCGTATTCCGTATTCCGTATTCCGTATCCCGTTTCCGTATCCAGTTCCCGTATCCTGTATCCCGTATCCCGTCCCAGTATCCCGTATCATGTTCTAGTATCCCGTTTTCGTATCCAGTTCCCGTATCCCCTTCCCGTATCCCGTCCCCGTATCCCGTACCTGTATCCCGTACCTGTATCCCGTACTTGTATCCCGTGCCTGTATCCCGTACCTGTATCCCGTACCTGTATCCCGTACCTGTATCCCGTACCTGTATCCCGTACCTGTATCCCGTACCTGTATCCCGTACCTGTATCTCATTCCCGTATCTCGTTCCCGTATCCCGTATCCCGCTTCCATATCCAGTTCCGGTATCGTGATCCGGTATCCTGTTCCCGTATCCTGTTCCGGTATCCTGTTCCCGTATCCCATTCCCGTATCGCGTTCCTGTATCCCGTTCCTGTATCCCGTTCCTGTATCCCGTTCCTGTATTCCGTTCCCGTATCCATTTCCCGTATCCCGTGCCCATATCCCGTTACCGTAGCCCGTTACCGTATCCCGTTACCGTATCCCGTTACCGTATCCCGTTACCGTATCCCGTTACCGTATCCCGTTACCGTATCCCGTTACCGTATCCCGTTACCGTATCCCGTTACCGTATCCCGTTACCGTATCCCGTTACCGTATCACGTTACCGTATCCCGTTACCGTATCCCGTTACCGTATAACGTTACCGTATCCCGTTCCCGTATCCCGTTCCGGTATCCCGTTCCGGTATCCCGTTCCGGTATCCCGTTCCGGTATCCCGTTCCGGTATCCCGTTCCGGTATCCCGTTCCGGTATCCCGTTCCGGTATCCCGTTCCGGTATCCCGTTCCCGTATCCCGTTCCCGTATCACGTTCCCGTATCCCGTTCCCGTATCCCGTTCCCGTATCCCATTCCTGTATCCCGTTACCGTATCTCGTTCCCGCATGCCGTTCCCGATCCCGTTCCCGTATGCCGTTCCCGTATCCCGTTCCTGTATACCGTTACTGTATCCCGTATCCCGTTCCCGTATCCCGTTCCCGTATCCCGTTCCCGTATCCCGTTCCCGTATCCCGTTCCCGTATCCCGTTCCCGTATCCCGTTCCCGTATCCCGTCCCGTATCCCGTTCCCGTATCCCGTTCCCGTATGATGTGTCCGTATCCCGTTCCTGTATCCAGTTCCCGTATCCCGTTCCCGTATCCCATATCCTGCTCCCGTATCTCATTCCCGTATCTCGTACACCGTTCCGATATCTTCTTACCATATCTAGTTACTGTATCTCATTCCCGTATCTCGTACACCGTTCCGATATCTTCTTACCATATCTAGTTACTGTATCTCATTCCCGTATCCTGTTCCCGTATCTCGTTCCAGCATCCCTTTCTCGTACCCAGTTTCCGTATCTTGTTGCCATATTTCGTTCCTTATCTTCTTACCGTATCTCGTTGGCGTATCGCAGTGTCTGCCAAAACATTCTAGCGGTCTAAATGCCTGAAACCTGTCAACCGGCTTCAACAAAATCTCCCCGGGAGGGAGGTGCGACGTCAGCTAGTCATGCGCTCATTGATGAATTTGACTGCGGTAGTGTCAGTCTTGGGCAAACCTAAGCGATGCTATTTTATTCGACGAAATTATTTCGCGACGTTAGCGTCGGTAATCGTTTACGTTTGACTTCATCATAAGTTACCTATGAGCGATCTACATAATATTTTGGGTGGATATAGGTCAGCAAGAACAGCGCTATCCGTCTGTGTAAATTTGCCGGTCAAGTTTGCCCTCGTTTTGGGTGTTACGGCGGTGTGAAGGATTAAATTGTCCAAAAATATTGCATTTAAACTTTAACGCCAAAATATTAGTTACACAGCTTTGAGTAACACATATAATTTGAAGACGGTCACTGCGCCTGCAAAATGGTGCCCGGATCGGCGTTCTACAGCGAATAGTTTCCGAGCACCAATTTAAATCCTGAATAGGCCAATTTTATCATTAAAGTGATCACAACTTTGCACGTGGCACGCGCATCGCTCTGGACGACATTCTATACGCAAGGCCAATCCATTATCTATCACATCATGTTGCTTGCATATCGCTGCGACGCTCGGTTGCCGAGCAAGCGGCCGGGGAACCGCGCGAAACTTGTCCGTTTTTCGCGATTTCACAATGTCGCGTTTCCCAATTTAAACGAATGGTGCACGCGCGCACGTACCGACGCCGCACCATTGGTCGGATCAACACCAAAACTTGATACGACCTGTTGAATCACGGGACCCAAAAGCCCTGAAAAAATCCTCCTCATAACTCATCAGACGACTGCACAGGAACCGATTTAGGGCGTCACTCCGGCGGCGGCGGCGGCGGCGGGTCATCTTTTAGGATTTACTAGATGGCCTTTATTGCGCGATGCGCAATTTATATAGCCAGCTAATTTATATATGCTAGCCATTTCCCGTATCTCGTATTCCGTATTCAGTATTTCGTATTCCTTATTCCGTATTCCGTATTCTGTATTCCGTATTCCGTATTCTGTATTCCGTAGTCCGTATCCGGTATTCCGTATCCCGTTCCCGTTCTTGTATCCCGTTCCCGTATCCGGTTACCGTATCCCGATCCCTTAGCCCGTTCCCGTATCCCGTTCCCGTATCCCGTTCCCGTATCCTTTTCCCGTATCCCGTTCCCGTATCCCGTTCCCGTATCCCGTTCCCGTATCCCGTTCCGGTATCCCGTTCCCGTATCCCGTATCCCGTTTCCGTATCCCGTTCCCGTTTCCCATTCCCGTATCCCATTCCCGTATCCCGTTTCCGTATCCCGTATCCCGTTCCCATATCCCGTTTCCGTATCCTGTTCCAGTATCATGTTCCCGTTTCTGTATCCCGTTCCCGTATCCCGTATCCCGTATCTCGTTTCCCGTTTCCGAATCCCGTACCCCGTATCCCGTTCACGTGTCCGATCCCGTATCCTTTATCCCGCTCCCGTATCCAGTTTCCGAATCCCCTTCCTATTTCCCGTTCCCGTATCCCGTTCCGAATCCAGTTCCCGTATATTGTATCCCGTGCTCGAATCTCGTTCCCGTATCCCGTATCCCGTCTCCCGTTCCCGTATCCCGTACCCCGTTCCCATATTATGATCCCGTATCCCGTATACCTTATTCAGCTCCCGTATCCAGTTTCTGTATCCGGTTCCCGTATCCCGTATCCCGTTCCCGAATCCCGATCCCGTATCCCGTTCCCGTATCCCCTTCCTGTATCCCCTTCCCGTATCCCGTTCCCGTATCCCGTTCCCGTATCCCATTCCCGTATCTCGTTCCCGTTCCCGTATTTTGTTACCGTATCCCGTTCCCGTATCCCGTATACCGTATCCCGTTCCTATATCCCGTTCCCGTACCCCGTTCCCGTATCCCGTTCCCGTATCCCGTTCCCGTATCCCGCTCTTATATCCCGTTCCCTATCCTGTTCCCGTATCCTGTTCCCGTATCGCGTTCCCGTATCGCGTTCCCGTATACCGTTCCGTATCCCATTCCCGTATCCCATTCCCGTATCCCATTCCCGTATCCCATTCCCGTATCCCATTCCTGTATCCCATTCACGTATCCCGTTGCCGTATCCCGTTCCAGTATCCCGTATTGCGCTCCCACTCCAGTCCCTGTTCCCGTATCCCGTTTCCGTATCTTGTTTCCGTATCCTATTCCCGTATCACGTTCCCGTATCCCGTCTCCCGTACCCGTATCCCGTTCCCGTATCCCGTTCCCGTATCCCGTTCCCGTATCCCGTTCCCGTATCCCGTTCCCGTATCCCGTTCCCGTATCCCGTATCTCGTTTCCCGTTTCCATATCCCGTTCCCCGTATCCCGTTCACGTATCCGATCCCGTATCCTTTATCCCGCTCCCGTATCCAGTTTCCGAATCCCCTTCCTATTTCCCGTTCCCGTATCCCGCTCCGAATCCAGTTCCCGTATATTGTATCCCGTGCTCGAATCCCGTTCCCGTATCCCGTATCCCGTATCCCGTATCCAGTATCCCGTTCCCGTATCCCGTACCCCGTTCCCATATTCTGATCCCGTATCCCGTATACCTTATTCAGCTCCCGTATCCAGTTTCTGTATCCCGTATTTCGTTCCCGTATCCCGTTCCCGTATCCCGTTCCCGTATCCAGTTCCCGTATCCTGTTCCCGTATCCTCGTATCCCGTATCCCGTTTTCGTATTTCGTTCCTATATCCCGTTCCCGTATCCCGTTCCCGTATCCCGTTCCCGTATCCCGTTCCCGTATCCCGTTCCCGTATCTCGTTCCCGTATCCCGTTCCCGTATCCCGCTCCCGTATCCCGTTCCCTATCCTGTTCCCGTATCCTGTTCCGGTATTGCGTTCCCGTATACCGTTCCGTATCTCATTCCCGTATCCCGTTCCCGTATCCAGTTCCCGTATCCCGTCCCCGTATCCCGTTCCCGTATCCCGTTTCCGTATACTGTTACCCTATCCCGTTCCCGGATCCCGTTCTCGTATCCCGTTCCCGTATTCCGTTCCCGTATTCCGTTCCCGTATTCCGTTCCCGTATTCCGTTCCCGTATTCCGTTCCCGTATTCCGTTCCCGTATCCCGTTCCCGTATCACATCCTGTTCCCGTATCCCATTCCATTATCTCATTCCCGTATCCCATTCCCGTATCCCATTCTCGTATCCCATTCCCGTATCACATTCCCGTATCCCATTCCCGTATCTCATTCCCGTATCCCATGCTCGTATCCCATTCCCGTATCCTATTCCTGTATCCCGTTGCCGTATCCCGTTCCAGTCTCCCGTATCGCGCTCCCACTCCAGCCCACGTTCCCGTATCCCGTTTCCGTTTCTTGTTTCGGTATCCCATTCCAGTATCAAGTTCCCGTATCACGTTCCTGTATTACGTTCCCGTATCCCGCTCCTGTATCCCGCTCACGTATCTTATTCCCGTATCTAGTACACCGTTCCGATATCTCCTTACCATATCTAGTTACCGCATCTCATTCCCGTATCCTTTTCCCGTATCTCGTTCCAGCATCCCTTTCTCGTACCCAGTTTCCGTATCTTGTTGCCGTATTTCGTTCCCATATCTTCTTACCGTATCTCGTTCCCGTGTCGCAGTCTCTGCCAAAACATTTTAGCGGTTTACATGCCTGAAATATGTCAACCGGCTTCAACAAAATCTCCCCGGGAGGGAGGTGCGACGTCAGCTAGTCATGCGCTCATTGATGACTTTGACTGCGGCAGTGTCAGTCTTGGGCAAACTTAAACGATGATATTTTATTCGACGCAATTATTTCGCAACGTTAGCGTCGGTAATCGTTTACGTTTGACTTCAGCATAAGTTACCTATGAGCGATTTACATAATATTTTGGGTGGATATAGGTCAGCAAGTACGGCGCTATCCGTCTATGTAAATTTGCCGGTCAAGTTTTTACTCGTTTTGGGTGTTACGGCGGTGTGAAGGATTAAATTGTCCAAAAATATTGCATTTCAACTTCAACTCCAAAATATTAGTCACACAGCTTGGAGTAACACATATAATTTGAAGACGGTCGCTGCGCCTGCAAAATGGTGCCCGGTTCAGCCTTCTACGTCGAACGGTTTCCGAGCACCAATTTAAATCCTGAATATGTCAATTGTATCATGAAAGTGGTCACAACTTTGCACGTGGCCCGCGCATCGTTCTGGACGACATCCTATACGCAAGGTCAATCGATTATCTATCACATAGTGTTGCTTGCATATCGCTGCGACTCTCGGTTGCCGAGCAAGCGGCCGGGAAACCGCGCGAAACTTGGCCGTTTTTCGCGATTTCATAATGTCGCGTTTCCCATGTTAAACGAATGGAGGACGCGCGCACGTGTCGACGCCGCACCGTCGGTCGGATGGACACCAAAACTTGATACGACCTGTTGAATCACGGGACCCAAAAGTCCTGAAAAAATTACGTTCATAACTCATCAGACGACTGCACAGGAACCGATTTAGGGCGTCACTCCGGCGGCGGGTCATCTTTTAGGAATCCCATTCCCGTATCCCATTCCCGTATCCCATTCCCGTATCCCATTCCCGTATCCCATTCCCGTATCCCATTCCCGTATCCCATTCCCGTATCCCATTCCCGTATCCCATTCCCGTATCCCGTTGCCGTATCCCGTTCCAGTATCCCGTATCGCGTTCCCACTCCAGTCCCCATTCCCGTATCCCGTTTCCGTATCTTGTTTCCGTATCCCATTCCCGTATCACGTTCCCGTATCACGTTCCCGTATCACGTTCCTGTATCACGTTTCCGTATCCCGTTCCCGTATCCCGTATCCCGTTCCCGTATCCCGTTCCCGTATCCCGTTCCCGTATCTCGTTCCCGTATCCCGTTCCCGTATCCCGTTTCCGGAGCCCGTTCCCGTATCCCGTTCCCGTATCCCGTTCCCGTATGCCTCTCCCGAATCCCGCTCCCGTATCTCATTCCCGTATCTCGTACACCGTTCCAATATATCCTTACCATATCCTAGTTACCGTATCTCATTCCCGTATCCTGTTCCCGCATCTCGTTCCAGCATCCCTTTCTCGTACCCAGTTTCCGTATCTTGTTGCCGTATTTCGTTCCCATATCTTCTTACCGTATCTCGTTCCCGTGTCGCAGTCTCTGCCAAAATATTGTAGCGGTTTACATGCCTGACATATGTCAACCGGCTTCAACAAAATCTCCCCGGGAGGGAGGTGCGACGTCTGCTAGTCATGCGCTCATTGATGAATTTGGCTGCGGCAGTGTCAGTCTTGGGCAAACTTAAACGACGCTATTTTATTCGACGCAATTATTTTGCAACGTTAGCGTCGGTAATCGTTTACGTTTGACTTCAGCATAAGTTCCCTATCAGCGATTTACAGAATATTTTGGGTGGATATAGGTCAGCAAGAACAGTGCTATCCGTCTGTGTAAATTTGCCGGTCAAGTTTGTCCTCGTTTTGGGTGTTACGGCGGTGTGAAGGATTGCATTGTCCAAAAATATTGCATTTCAACTTCAACTCCAAAATATTAGTCACACAGCTTTGAGTAACACATATAATTTGAAGACGGTCGCTGCGCATGCAAAATGGTGCCCGATTCAGCCTTCTACGTCGAACGGTTTCCGAGCACCAATTTAAATCCTGAATATGCCAATTTTATGATGAAAGTGGTCACAACTTTGCACGTGGCACGTGCATCGCTCTGTACGACATCCTATACGCAAGGCCAATCGATTATCTATCACATAGTGTTGCTCGCATATCGCTGCGATTCTCGGTTGCCGAGCAAGCGGCCGGGAAACCGCGCGAAACTTGGCCGTGTTTCGCGATTTCACAATGTCGCGTTTCCCATGTTAAACGAATGGCGCACGCGCACACGTGCCAACGCCGTACCGTCGGTAGGATGGACACCAAAACTTGATACGACCTGTTGAATTACAGAACCCAAAAGTGCTGAAAAAATCACGTTCATAACTCATCAGACGACTGCACAGGAACCGATTTAGGGCGTCACCCAGGCGGCGGTGGTGGCGGCGGCGGCGGCGGGTCATCTTTTAGGATTTATAATATATAGAGACTAGATGGCCTTTATTGCGCGATGCGCAATTTATATAGCCAGCTTATTTATATATGCTATCCGTTTCCAGTGTCCCGTATTCCGTATTCAGTATTCCGTATTCAGTATTCCGTATTCAGTATTCCGTATTCAGTATTCCGTATTCCGTATTCCGTATTCAGTATTCCGTATTTATTATTCCGTATTACATATTCCGTATCTCGTTTCTCGTATTCCGTATTCTGTATTCTGTATTCCGTATTCCGTATTACGTATTACGTATTACGTATCCCAACCCGTTCCCGTATCTCGTATCCCGTATCCCGTTACCGTATCCCGTTACCGTATCCCGTTACCGTATCCCCTTCCCGTATCCCGTTACCGTATCCCGTTACCGTATCCCGTTACCGTATCCCGTTACCGTATCCCGTTACCGTATCCCGTTACCGTATCCCGTTACCGTATCCCGTTACCGTATCCCGTTACCGTATCCCGTTACCGTATCCCGTTACCGTATCCCGTTACCGTATCCCGTATCCCGTTACCGTATCCCGTTACCGTATCCCGTTACCGTATCCCGTTACCGTATCCCGTTACCGTATCCCGTTACCGTATCCCGTTTCCCCGTTCATGTATACTGTTACCGTATTCCGTTCCCGTATCCCGTTCCCGTATTCCGTTCCCGTATCCAGTTCTCGTATCCCGTTCCCGTATCCCGTTCCCGTATCTCTTTTCCGTATCCCGTTCCCGTATCCCGTATCCCATTTCCGTATCCCGTTCCTGTATCCCGTTCCTGTATCCCGTTCCTGTATCCCGTTCCCGTATCCCGTTGCCGTATCCTGTTCCCGTATCCCGTTCCCGTATCCCGTTCCTGTATCCCGTTCCTGTATCCCGTTCCCGTTCCCGTATCCCGTTCCCGTTTCCCGTATCCCGTTCCCGTATCCCATTCCCGTATCCCATTCCCGTATCCCGTTCCCGTATCCCGTTCCCGTATCCCGTTCCCGTATCCCGTTCCCGTATCCCGTTCCCGTATCCCGTTCCCGTATCCCGTTCCCGTATCCCGTTTTCGTATCCCGTTCCCGTATCCCGTTCCCGTATCCCGTTCCCGTAACATGTTCCCGTTTCTGTATCCCGTGCCCGTATCCCGTATACTGTTCCCGTATCCTGTTCTCGCATCCAGTTCCCATACCCCGTTCCCGTATCCCGTTCCCGTATCCCGTATCTCGTTCCTGTATCCCGTTCCCGTATCCCGTTCCCGTATCCCGTTCCCGTATCCCGTTCCCCTATCCCGTTCCCGTATCCCGTTCCCGTATCCCGTTCCCGTATCCCGTTCCCGTATCCCGTTCCTGTATCCCGTTCCTGTATCCCGTATCCCGTTCCCGTATCCCGTATCCCGTTCCCGTATCCCGTTGGAGTATCCCGTATCTCGTTTCCCGTTTCCGTATCTCGTATCCCCTTCACGTATCCGATCCCATATCCTTTATCCCGCTCCCGTATCCAGTTTCCGAAACCCCTTCCGGTTTCCCGTTCCGTATCCAGTTCCCGTATATCGCGTATATCCCGACATCTTATATCCCGTTCCCGTATCCCGTTTCCGTATTCTGATCCCGTATCCGGTACATCGTTCGTGTATCCGGGATACTTTAATCAGATCCCGTATCCAGTTACCGTATCCCGTTCCCGTATCCCGCTCCCGTATTTCATTCCCGTATCTCGTACACCGTTCCGATATCTCCTTACCATATCTAGTTCCCGTATCTCATTCCCGTGTCCTGTTCCCGTATCTAGTTCCAGCATCCCTTTCTCGTACCCAGTTTCCGTATCTTGTTGCCGTATTTCGTTCCATATCTTATTACCGTGTCTCGTTGCCGCATCGCAGTCTCTGCCAAAACATTCTAGCGGTTTAAATGCCTGAAATCTGTCAACCGGCTTCCGCAAAATCTCTTCGCGAAGGAGGTGCGACGTCAGCTAGTCATGCGCTCATGGATGAATTTGACTGAAGCAGTGTCAGCCTTGGGCAAAATTAAACGATCGCAGTGTGTGGTAGTATTACATAATATACACGCATTATAAATGACTCACGATAATATCTGTACCTACCACGAGCGAGCCGGGCGTTACGTTATTGCGGGCGGCAGCTATCGCCGGGGGCAGACTACGCAAGCCAACGAGCCCGACGTTACGTTATTGCGTGAGGGAGCTATCGCCGGCCGCCGGCCGGCGCCCGACTGGCGCATAGCTTCGGTAATCGTTTACGTTTGACTTCTGCATAAGTTACCTATGAGCGATTAGCAAAATATTTTGGGTGGATATAGGTCAGCAAGAACGGCGCTACCCGTCTGTGTAAGTTTTTCGGTCAAGTTTGTCCTTATTTTTGGTGTTACGGCGGTGTGAAGCATTAAATGGTCCAAAAATATTGCATTTCAACTTGAACGCCAAAATATTAGTCTCACAGCTTTGAGTAACAAATATAATTTGAAGAGAGTCACTGCGCCTGTAAATTGGTGCCCGGATCAGCGTTCTACGTTGAACAGTTTCCGAGCACCAATTTAAATCCTGAATAGGCCAATTTTATCATTAAAGTGGTCACAACTTTGCACGTGGCACGCGCATTGTTCTCAACAACATTTTATACGCCAGGCCAATCGATTATCTATCACATAGTGTTGCTCGCGTACTGCTGCGACTCTTGGTTGCCGAGTAAGTGACCGGGGAACCGCGAGGAACTTGCCCGTTTTTCGCGATTTCCGAATGTCGTGTTCCCCATGTTAAACGAATGGCGCACGCGCGCACGCGCCGACACCGCACCTTTGGCCTTATTAAGCTGAAAATATAATACGACCTGTTGAATCACGGAACCCAAAATTCCTGAAAAAATAACTCTCATAACTCATCAGACGACTGCACAGGAACCGATTTAGGGCGTCACTCCAGCGGCGGCGGCGGCGGCGGCGGCGGCGGGGGGTCATCTTTTAGGATTTATAATATAGAGACTAGATGGCCTTTATTGCGCGATGCGCAATTTATATAGCCAGCTTATTTATATATGCTAGCCGTTTCCAGTGTCCTGTATTCCGTATTCAGTATTCCGTATTCATTATGCCGTATTCCGTATTCCGTATTCCGTATCTCGTATCTCGTATTCCGTATTCGGTATTCCGTATTCCGTATTCCGTATTCCGTATTCCGTATCTCGTTTCTTGTATTCCGTATTCTGTATTCCGTATTCCGTATTACGTATTACGTATTACGTATCCCCTTCCCGTTCCCGTATCCCGTATCCCGTATCCCGTATCCTGTATCCCGTTCCCGTATCCCGTTCCCGTATCACGTATCTCGTTTCCCGTTTCCGTATCTCGTATCCCCTTAACGTATCCGATCCCGTATCCTTTATCCCGCTCCCGTATCCAGTTTCCGAAACCCCTTCCGGTTTCCCGTTCCGTATCCAGTTCCCGTAAATCGCGTATATCCTGACATCTTATATCCCGTTCCCGTATCCCTTTTCCGTATTCTGATCCCGTATCCCGTATACCGTTCGCGTATCCGGGATACTTTAATCAGCTCCCGTATCCAGTTACCGTATCCCGTTCCCGTATCCCGTTCCCGTATCCCGCTCCCGTATCTCATTCCCGTATCTCGTACACCGTTCCGATATCTCCTTACCATATCTAGTTCCCGTATCTCATTCCCGTGTCCTGTTCCCGTATCTAGTTCCAGCATCCCTTTCTCGTACCCAGTTTCCGTATCTTGTTGCCATATTTCGTTCCTTATCTTCTTACCGTATCTCGTTGGCGTATCGCAGTGTCTGCCAAAACATTCTAGCGGTCTAAATGCCTGAAACCTGTCAACCGGCTTCAACAAAATATTCTCGCGAGAGAGGTGGGACGTCAGCTAGTCATGCGCTCATGGCTGAATTTGACTGAAGCAGTGTCAGTCTTGGGCAAAATTAAGCGATCGTAGTGTGTGGTAGGATTACATAATATACATGCATTATAAATGACTCAAGATAATATGTTAGCGGAATATTAGGTACTCGCCAGTGCTCGCGGATCTTGGCATGTTAGTAGACCTACCTGACCTACCACGAGCGAGCCGGGCGTTACGTTATTGCGGGCGGCAGCTATCGCCGGGGGCAGACTACGCAAGCCAACGAGCCCGACGTTACGTTATTGCGTGAGGGAGCTATCGCCGGCCGCCGGCCGGCGCCCGACTGGCGCATAGCGTCGGTAATAGTTTACGTTTGACTTCAGCATAAGTTACCTATGAGATATTAGCAAAATATTTTGGGTGAATATAGGTCAGCAAGAACGGCGCTATCCGTCTGTGTAAATGTTTCGGTCAAGTTTGTCCTCATTTTGGGTGTTACGGCGGTGTGAAGCATTAAATGGTCCAAAAATATTGCATTTCAACTTCAATGCCAAAATATTAGTCTCACAGCTTTGAGTAATAAATATAATTTGAAGACGGTCACTGCGCCTGCAAAATGGTGCCCGAATCAACGTTCTACGTCGAACAGTTTCCGAGCACCAATTTAAATCCTGAATAGGCCAGCTTTATCATTAAAGTAGTCACAACTTTGCACGTGGCACGCGCATCGTTCTCAACGACATCTTATACGCCAGGCCAATCGATTATCTATCACATAGTGTTGCTCGCATACCGCTGCGACTCTTGGTTGCCGAGGAAGTGGCCGGGGAACCGCGAGGAACTGGCCCGTTTTTCGCGATTTTCGAATGTCGCGTTTCCCATGTTAAACGAGTGGCGCACACGAACACGTGCCGACGCCGCACCGTAGGTTTTATTATTCTGAAAATTTAATACGACCTGTTGAATCACGGGATCCAAAAGTCCTGAAAAAATAACTCTCATAACTCATCAGACGACTGCACAGGAACTGATTTAAGGCGTCACTCCGGCGGCGGCGGCGGCGGCGGCGGGTCATCTTTTAGGATTTATAATATAGAGACTAGATGGCCTTTATTGCGCGATGCGCAATTTATATAGCCAGCTAATTTATATATGCTAGCCGTTTCCCGTATCTCGTATTCCGTATTCAGTATTCGGTATTCCTTATTCCTTATTCCGTATTCCGTAGTCCGTAGTCCGTAGTCCGTATGTCGTATTCCGTACCCCGTTCCCGTTCTTGTATCCCGTTCCCGTCTCCCGTTCCCGTATCCTGTTCCCGTATCCCGTTCCCGTATCCCGTTACCGTATCCCGTTACCGTATCCCGTTACCGTATCCCGTTACCGTATCCCGTTACCGTATCACGTTACCGTATCCCGTTACCGTATCACGTTACCGTATCCCGTTACCGTATCCCGTTACCGTATCCCGTTCCCCTATCTCGTTCCCGTATCCTGTTCCCGTATCCCGTTCCCGTATCCGGTTCCCGTATCTGGTTCCCGTATCCGGTTCCCGTATCCCGTTCCCGTATCCCGTTCCCGTATCCCGTTCCCGTATCCCGTTCCCGTATCCCGTTCCATTATCCCGTTCCAGTATCCCGTTCTCGTTCCCTTATCCCGTTCCCGTATCCCGTTCCCGTATCCCGTATCCCGTTCCCGTATCCCGTATCCCGTTCCCGTATCCCGTTCCCGTATCCCGTTCGCGTATCCCGATCCCGTTCCCGTATTCTATTCCCGTAAACCGTATCCCGTATCCCGTTCCCGTATCCCGTTCCCGTATCCTGTTCCCGTATCCTGTTCCCGTATCCCGTTCCCTCATCCCGTTCCCGTATCCCGTTCCCGTATCCCGTTCCCGTATCCCGTTCCCGTATCCCGTTCCCGTATCCCGTTCCCGTATCCCGTTCTCGTATCCCGATCCCGTTCCCGTATCAAACAACTGTATCCCGTTCTCTTATCCCGTTCCCGTATCCCGTTCCCGTATCCCGTTCCCATATCCCGTTCCCGTATCCTGTTCCCGTATCCTATTCCCGTATCCCGTTCCCGTATCACGTTCCCGTACCCCGTTCCCGTATCCCGTTCCCGTATCCCGTTCCCGTATCCCGTTCCCGTATCCCGTTCCCGTATCCCGTTCCCGTATCCCGTTCCCGTATCCCGTTCCCGTATACCGTTCCGTATCCCATTCCCGTATTCCGTATCCCGTTCCCGTATCCCGGTCCCGTATCCAGTGCCCGTATCCCGTTCCCGTATCCCGTTCCCGTATCCCGTTCCCGTATCCCGTTCCCGTATCCCGTTCCCGTATCCCGTTCCCGTATCCCGTTCCCGTATCCCGTTCCTGTATCCCGTTCCCGTATCCCGTTTCCGTATCCCTTTACCCTACCCGTTCCCGCATCCCGTTCCCGTATCCCGTTCCCCTATCTCATTCTCGTATCCAGTTCCCGTATTCCGTTCACGTATTCCGTTCTCGTTTTCCGTTCCCGTATTCCGTTCCCGTATTCTGTTCCCGTATCCCGTTCCCGTATCCCGTTCCCGTATCCCATATCATGTTCCCGTATCCCATTCCCGTATCCCATTCCCGTATCCCATTCCCGTATCCCATTCCCGTATCCCATTTCCGTATCCCATTTCCGTATCCCATTCCCGTATCCCATTCCCGTATCCCATTCCTGTATCCAATTCCCGTATCCCATTCCCGTATCCCATTCCCGTACCCGTTGCCGTATCCCATTCCTGTATCCCGTTGCCGTATCCCGTTCCAGTATCCCGTATCGGGCTCCCACTCCAGTCCCCGTTCTCGTATCCCGTTTCCGTATCTTGTTTCCGTATCCCATTCCCGTATCACGTTCCCGTATCACGTTCCTGTATCCCGTTCCCGTATCCCGTTCCCGTATCCCGTTCCCGTATCTCGTTCCCGTATCACGTTCCCGTATCCCGTTCCCGTATCCCGTTCCCGTATCCCGTTCCCGTATCCCGTTCCCGTATCCCGTTCCCGTATCCCGTTCCCGTAGCCCGTTCCCGTAGCCCGTTCCCGTGACCCGTTCCCGTATGCCGCTACCGTATCTTATTCCCGTATCTAGTACACCGTTCCGATATCTCCTTACCATATCTAGTTACCGTATCTCATTCCCGTATCGTGTTCTCGTATCTCGTTCCAGCATCCCTTTCCGTACCCAGTTCCGTATCTTGTTGCCGTATTTCGTTCCCATATCTTCTTACCGTATCTCGTTCCCGTGTCGCAGTCTCTGCCAAAACATTTTAGCGGTTTACATGCCTGACATATGTCAACCGGCTTCAACAAAATCTCCCCGGGAGGGAGGTGCGACGTCTGCTAGTCATGCGCTCATTGATGAATTTGGCTGCGGCAGTGTCAGTCTTGGGCAAACTTAAACGACGCTATTTTATTCGACGCAATTATTTTGCAACGTTAGCGTCGGTAATCGTTTACGTTTGACTTCAGCATAAGTTCCCTATCAGCGATTTACAGAATATTTTGGGTGGATATAGGTCAGCAAGAACAGTGCTATCCGTCTGTGTAAATTTGCCGGTCAAGTTTGTCCTCGTTTTGGGTGTTACGGCGGTGTGAAGGATTGCATTGTCCAAAAATATTGCATTTCAACTTCAACTCCAAAATATTAGTCACACAGCTTTGAGTAACACATCTAATTTGAAGACGGTCGCTGCGCCTGCAAAATGGTGCCCGGTTCAGCCTTCTACGTCGAACGGTTTCCGAGCACCAATTTAAATCCTGAATATGCCAATTTTATCATGAAAGTGGGTACAACTAGATGGCCTGTATTGCGCGATGCGCAATTTATATAGCCTTCAATTTATATAGCCAGCTAATATCCCGTTCCCGAATCCCGGATCCCGTTCCTGTACCCCATTCCGGTATACTGTATCCCGCATCCCGCATCCCCCATCCTGCATCCTGCATCCTGCATCCCGCATCCCGCATCCTGTATCCCGTATCACGTGTCCCGTATCCCGTATCCCGTATTATGGATTACGTCTCCCGTAACCCGTACCCTGTTCCCGTATTCCTTGCCTGTTGCTGTTCCCGTGTCTCATTCCCGTATCCCGTATCACGTTCCCCCATCCTTTTCCGGTATCCCTTTCCCGTATCCCGTTCCTGTGTCCCGTATCCCGTTCCCGTATCCAGTTCCCGTATCCCGTTCCCCGTGCCTGTATCCCGTTACCGTATCCCGTTCCCGTATCCCGTTCCCGTATCCCGTTCCCGTATCCCGTTCCCGTATCCCGTTCCCGTATCCCGTTCCCGTATCCCGTTTCCGTATCCCGTTCCCGTATCCCGTTCCCGTATCCCGTTCTCGTATCCCGTTCCCGTATCCCGCTCCCGTATCCCGTTCCCGTATCCCGTATCTCGTTACCGTATCCCGTATCCCGTTCCCGTATCATGTTCTCGTATCCCGTTCACGTATCCCGTTCCCGTATCACGTTCCCGTATCACGTTGCCGTATCACGTTGGCGTATCCCGTTGCCGTATCCCGTTGCCGTATCCCGTTGCCGTATCCCGTTCCCGTATCCCTTTGCCGTATACCGTTGCCGTATCCCGTTCCCGTATCCCGTTCCCGTATCTTGTTCCTGTATTCCGTACCAGTATCCCGTACCAGTATCCCGTACCATTATCCCGTACCAGTATCCCGTTCCCGTTCTCGTATCCCGTTTCCGTATCGCGTTCTCTTATCCTGTTCCCGTAGCCTGTTCCCGTACCTTGTTCCCGTATCCTGTTCCTGTATCCTGTTCCCGTATCCTGTTCCCGAATCTTGTTCCCGTATCCTGTTCCCGTATCCTGTTCCCGTATCCTGTTCCGGTATCCTGTTCCCGTATCCTGTTCCCGTATCCTGTTCCCGTATCCTGTTCCCGTATCCTGTTCCCGTTCCCCTATCCCGTTCCCGAATCGCGTTCCCGTATCCTCTTCCCGCATCCCGTTCCCATAACCCGTTCCTGTATCCCGTTTCCGTATCCCGTTCCCGTATCCCATTTCCATATCCCGTTCCCGTGTCCCGTTCCCGTATCCCGTTCCCGTATCCCGTTCCGGTATCCCGTTCCGGTATCCCCTTCCGGTATCTCGTTCCGGTATCCCATTTCCGTATCCCGTTTCCGTATCCTGTTTACATATCCCGTGCCCGTATACCGTGTCTCGTTCTTGTAACCCGTTTCCGTATCCCGTTCCCATATCCCGTTCCCGTATCCCGTTCCCATATCCTGTATCCCGTTTTCATATCCCGTTCCTGTATCCCGCTCCCGTATCCCGTTCCCGTATCCCGTTCCCGTATCCCGTTCCCGTATCCCGTTCCCGTATCCCGTTCCCGTATCCCGTTCCCGTATCCCGTTCCCGTATCCCGTTCCCGTATCCCGTTTCCGTGTCCCGTTTCAGTATCCCGTTTCCGTATCCCGTTTCCGTATACCGTTCCCGTATACCGTACCCTTATCCCGTTCCCCGTTCCCGTATCCCGTATCCCGTTCCCGTATCCCTTTCCGTATCCCGTTTCCGTATCCCGTTTCCGTATCCCGTTCCTGTATCCCGTTCCCGTATCCCGTTCCCGTATCCCGTTCCCGTATCCCCTTTCCGCATCCCGTCCCCGTATCCCGTTCCCGTATCCCGTTCCCGTATCCCGTATCCCGTTCCCGTATCCCGTTCCCGTATCCCGTTCCCGTATCCCGTTCCCGTATCCCGTTCCCGTATCCCGTTCCCATATCCCGTTCTCGTTCCCGTATCCCGTTCCCGTTCCCGTATCCCGTTCCCGTATCCCGTATCCCGTATCCCGTTCCGGTATCCCGTTCCCGTATCCTGTTCCCATATCCAGTTCCCATATCCCGTTCCCGTATCTCGTATCCCGTTCCCGTATCCCGTTCCCGTATCCCGTTCCCGTATCCCGTTCCCGTATCCTGTTAACGTATCCCGATCCCGTATCCCGTTCTATTATCCCGATCCCGTAACCCGTTCCTGTAACCCGTTCCCGTAACCCGTTCCCGTAACACGTTCCCGTAACCCGTTCCCGTAACCCGTTCCCGTAACCCGTTCCCGTAACCCGTTCCCGTAACCCGTTCCCTTAACCCGTTCCCGTAACCCGTTCCCGTAACCCGTTCTCGTAACCCGTTCCCGTAACCCGTTCCCGTAACCCGTTCCCGTAACCCGTTCCCGTAACCCATTCCCGTAACCCGTTCCCGTAACCCGTTCCCGTATCCCGTTCACGTATCCCGTTCCCGTATCCCGTTCCCGTATCCCGTTCCCGTATCCCGTTCCCGTATCCCGTTCCCGTATCCCGTTCACTTACGCTGCTCCCGTATCCCGCTCCCGTATCTCATTCCCGTTTCTTGTACACCGTTCCGATATCTCCTTACCATATCTAGTTAACGTATCTCATTCACGGATCCTGTTCCCGTATCTCGTTCCAGCATCCCTTTCTCGTACCCAGTTTCCGTATCTTGTTGCCGTATTTCGTTCCCATATCTTCTTACCGTATCTCTTTCCCGTGTCGCAGTCTCTGCCAAAACATTTTAGCGGCTTACATGCCTGAAATATGTCAACCGGCTTCAACAAAATCTCCCCGGGTGGGAGGTGCGACGTCAGCTAGTCATGCGCTCAGTGATGAATTTGACTGCGGCAGTGTCAGTCTTGGGCAAACTTAAACGATACTATTTTATTCGACGAAATTATTTCGCAACGTTAGCGTTGGTAATCGTTTACGTTTGCCTTCAGCATAAGTTACCTATGAGCGTTTTACAGAATATTTTGGGCGGATATAGGTCAGCAAGAACGGTGCTATCCGTCAGTGTAAGTTTGCCGGTCAAGTTTGTCCTCGTTTTGGGTGTTACGGCGGTGTGAAGGATTAAATTGTCCAAAAATATTGCATTTCAACTTCAACTCCAAAATATTAGTCGCACAGCTTTGAGTAACACATATAATTTGAAGACGCTCGCTGCGCCTGTAAAATGGTGTCCGGATCAGCCTTTTACGTCGAACGGTTTCCGAGCACCAATTTAAATCCTGAATATGCCAATTTTATCATGGAAGTGGTCACAACTTTGCACATGGCACGCACATCGCTCTGGACGACATCCTATACGCAAGGCCAATCGATTATCTATCACATAGTGTTGCTCGCATATCGCTGCGATTCTCGGTTGCCGAGCAAGCGTCCGGGGAACCGGGCGAAACTTGCCCATTTTTCGCGATTTCACAATGTCGCGTTTCCCATGTTAAACGAATGGCGCACGCACGCATGTGCCGACGCCGCACCGTCGGTCGGATCGACACCAAAACTTGATGCGACCTGTTGAATCACGGGACCCAAAAGTGCTGAAAAAATCACCCTCATAACTCATCAGACGGCTGCACAGGAACCGATTTAGGGCGTCACTCCGGCGGCGGCGGCGGCGGCGGCGGCGGGTCATCTTTTAGGATTTATAATATAGAGATAGAGACTAGATGGCCTTTATTGCGCGATGCGCAATTTATATAGCCTGCTTATTTATATATGCTATCCGTTTCCAGTGTCCCGTATTCCGTATTACGTATTCCGTATTCAGTATTCCGTATTCAGTATTCCGTATTCAGTATTCCGTATTCAGTATTCCGTATTCCGTATTCCGTATTCAGTATTCCGTATTTATTATTCCGTATTACATATTCCGTATCTCGTTTCTCGTATTCCGTATTCTGTATTCTGTATTCCGTATTCCGTATTCCGTATTTCGTATTACGTATCCCAACCCGTTCCCGTATCCCGTATCCCGTATCCCGTTACCGTATCCCGTTACCGTATCCCGTTACCGTATCCCGTTACCGTATCCCGTTACCGTATCCCGTTACCGTATCCCGTTACCGTATCCCGTTACCGTATCCCGTTACCGTATCCCGTTACCGTATCCCGTTACCGTATCCCGTTACCGTATCCCGTTACCGTATCCCGTTACCGTATCCCGTTACCGTATCCCGTTTCCCCGTTCCTGTATACTGTTACGGTATTCCGTTCCCGTATCCCGTTCCCGTATTCCGTTCCCGTATCCAGTTCTCGTATCCCGTTCCCGTATCCCGTTCCCGTATCTCTTTTCCGTATCCCGTTCCCGTATCCCGTATCCCATTTCCGTATCCCATTTCCGTATCCCGTTCCTGTATCCCATTCCTGTATCCCGTTCCCGTATCCCGTTGCCGTATCCTGTTCCCGTATCCCGTTCCCGTATCCCGTTCCTCTATCCCGTTCCCGTTCCCGTATCCCGGTCCCGTTTCCCGTATCCCGTTCCCGTATCCCATTCCCGTATCCCGTTCCCGTATCCCGTTCCCGTATCCCGTTCCCGTATCCCGTTCCCGTATCCCGTTCCCGTATCCCGTTCCCGTATCCCGTTCCCGTATCCCGTTCCCGTATCCCGTTCCCGTATCCTGTTCCCGTATCCCGTTCCCGTCTCCCGTTTCCCGTATCCCGTTCCCGTATTCCGTTCCCGTATCCAGTTCTCGTATCCCGTTCCCGTATCCCGTTCCCGTATCTCTTTTCCGTATCCCGTTCCCGTATCCCGTATCCCGTTCCCGTATCCCGTTCCCGGGTCCCGTTCCCGTATCCCATTCCCGTATCCCGCTCCCGTATCCCACTCCCGTATCTTATTCCCGTATCTAGTACACCGTTCCGATATCTCCTTACCATATCTAGTTACCGCATCTCATTCCCGTATCCTGTTCCCGCATCTCGTTCCAGCATCCCTTTCTCGTACCCAGTTTCCGTATCTTGTTGCCGTATTTCGTTCCTATATCTTCTTACCGTATCTCGTTCCCGTGTCACAGTCTCTGCCAAAACATTGTAGCGGTTTACATGCCTGAAATATGTCAACCGGCTTCAACAAAATCTCCCCGGGAGGGAGGTGCGACGTCTGCTAGTCATGCGCTCATTGATGAATTTGACTGCGGCAGTGTCAGTCTTGGGCAAACTTAAACGATGCTATTTTATTCGACGCAATTATTTCGCAACGTTAGCGTCGGTAATCGTTTACGTTTGACTTCAGCATAAGTTACCTATGAGCGATTGACTTAATATTTTGGGTGGATATAGGTCAGCAAGAACGGCGCTATCCGTCTGTGTAAATTTGCCGGTCAAGTTTGTCCTCGTTTTGGGTGTTACGGCGGTGTGAAGGATTAAATTGTCCAAAAATATTGCATTTCAACTTCAACTCCAAAATATTAGTCACACAGCTTTGAGTAACACATATAATTTGAAGACGGTCGCTGCGCCTGCAAAATGGTGCCCGGTTCAGCTTTCTACGTCGAACGGTTTCCGAGCACCAATTTAAATCCTGAATATGCCAATTGTATCATGAGAATGGTCACAACTTTGTACATGGCACGCGCATCGCTATGGACGACATTCTATACGCAAGGCCCATCGATTACCTATCAAATAGTGTTGCTCGCATACCGCTGCGACTCTCGGTTGCCGAGCAAGCGGCCGGGGAACCGGGCGAAACTTGCCCGTTTTTCGCGATTTCCGAATGACTCGTTTCCCATGTTAAACGAATGGCGCACGCGCCGACGCGCCGACGCCGCACCGTTAGTCTTATTAAGCTGAAAATTTAATACGACCTGTTGAATCACGGGACCCAAAAGTGCTGAAAAAATCACCCTCATAACTCATCAGACGGCTGCACAGGAACCGATTTAGGGCGTCACTCCGGCGGCGGCGGCGGCGGCGGCGGCGGGTCATCTTTTAGGATTTATAATATAGAGATAGAGACTAGATGGCCTTTATTGCGCGATGCGCAATTTATATAGCCAGCTTATTTATATATGCTATCCGTTTCCAGTGTCCCATATTCCGTATTACGTATTCCGTATTCAGTATTCCGTATTCAGTATTCCGTATTCAGTATTCCGTATTCAGTATTCCGTATTCCGTATTCCGTATTCAGTATTCCGTATTTATTATTCCGTATTACATATTCCGTATCTCGTTTCTCGTATTCCGTATTCTGTATTCTGTATTCCGTATTCCGTATTCCGTATTTCGTATTACGTATCCCAACCCGTTCCCGTATCCCGTATCCCGTATCCCGTTACCGTATCCCGTTACCGTATCCCGTTACCGTATCCCGTTACCGTATCCCGTTACCGTATCCCGTTACCGTATCCCGTTACCGTATCCCGTTACCGTATCCCGTTACCGTATCCCGTTACCGTATCCCGTTACCGTATCCCGTTACCGTATCCCGTTTCCCCGTTCCTGTATACTGTTACGGTATTCCGTTCCCGTATCCCGTTCCCGTATTCCGTTCCCGTATCCAGTTCTCGTATCCCGTTCCCGTATCCCGTTCCCGTATCTCTTTTCCGTATCCCGTTCCCGTATCCCGTATCCCATTTCCGTATCCCATTTCCGTATCCCGTTCCTGTATCCCATTCCTGTATCCCGTTCCCGTATCCCGTTGCCGTATCCTGTTCCCGTATCCCGTTCCCGTATCCCGTTCCTCTATCCCGTTCCCGTTCCCGTATCCCGTTCCCGTTTCCCGTATCCCGTTCCCGTATCCCATTCCCGTATCCCGTTCCCGTATCCCGTTCCCGTATCCCGTTCCCGTATCCCGTTCCCGTATCCCGTTCCCGTATCCCGTTCCCGTATCCCGTTCCCGTATCCCGTTCCCGTATCCCGTTCCCGTATCCTGTTCCCGTCTCCCGTTCCCGTCTCCCGTTTCCCGTATCCCGTTCCCGTATTCCGTTCCCGTATCCAGTTCTCGTATCCCGTTCCCGTATCCCGTTCCCGTATCTCTTTTCCGTATCCCGTTCCCGTATCCCGTATCCCGTTCCCGTATCCCGTTCCCGGGTCCCGTTCCCGGGTCCCGTTCCCGTATCCCATTCCCGTATCCCGCTCCCGTATCCCACTCCCGTATCTTATTCCCGTATCTAGTACACCGTTCCGATATCTCCTTACCATATCTAGTTACCGCATCTCATTCCCGTATCCTGTTCCCGCATCTCGTTCCAGCATCCCTTTCTCGTACCCAGTTTCCGTATCTTGTTGCCGTATTTCGTTCCTATATCTTCTTACCGTATCTCGTTCCCGTGTCACAGTCTCTGCCAAAACATTGTAGCGGTTTACATGCCTGAAATATGTCAACCGGCTTCAACAAAATCTCCCCGGGAGGGAGGTGCGACGTCTGCTAGTCATGCGCTCATTGATGAATTTGACTGCGGCAGTGTCAGTCTTGGGCAAACTTAAACGATGCTATTTTATTCGACGCAATTATTTCGCAACGTTAGCGTCGGTAATCGTTTACGTTTGACTTCAGCATAAGTTACCTATGAGCGATTGACTTAATATTTTGGGTGGATATAGGTCAGCAAGAACGGCGCTATCCGTCTGTGTAAATTTGCCGGTCAAGTTTGTCCTCGTTTTGGGTGTTACGGCGGTGTGAAGGATTAAATTGTCCAAAAATATTGCATTTCAACTTCAACTCCAAAATATTAGTCACACAGCTTTGAGTAACACATATAATTTGAAGACGGTCGCTGCGCCTGCAAAATGGTGCCCGGTTCAGCTTTCTACGTCGAACGGTTTCCGAGCACCAATTTAAATCCTGAATATGCCAATTGTATCATGAGAATGGTCACAACTTTGTACATGGCACGCGCATCGCTATGGACGACATTCTATACGCAAGGCCCATCGATTACCTATCAAATAGTGTTGCTCGCATACCGCTGCGACTCTCGGTTGCCGAGCAAGCGGCCGGGGAACCGGGCGAAACTTGCCCGTTTTTCGCGATTTCCGAATGACTCGTTTCCCATGTTAAACGAATGGCGCACGCGCCGACGCGCCGACGCCGCACCGTTAGTCTTATTAAGCTGAAAATTTAATACGACCTGTTGAATCACGGGACCCAAAAGTGCTGAAAAAATCACCCTCATAACTCATCAGACGACTGCATAGGAACCGATTTAGGGCGTCACTCCGGCGGCGGCGGCGGCGGCGGCGGCGGGTCATCTTTTAGGATTTATAATATAGAGATAGAGGGACTGTATTGCGCGATGCGCAATCTATATAGCCAGCTAATTCATATATGCTAGCCGTTTCCCGTATCCCGTATTCCGTATTCCGTATTCCGTATTCCGTATTCCGTATTCCGTATATCGTTTTCCGTATTCCGTATTCCGTATTCCGTATTCCGTATCCCGTTTCCGTATCCAGTTCCCGTATCCTGTATCCCGTATCCCGTCCCAGTATCCCGTATCATGTTCTAGTATCCCGTTTTCGTATCCAGTTCCCGTATCCCCTTCCCGTATCCCGTCCCCGTATCCCGTACCTGTATCCCGTACCTGTATCCCGTACTTGTATCCCGTGCCTGTATCCCGTACCTGTATCCCGTACCTGTATCCCGTACCTGTATCCCGTACCTGTATCCCGTACCTGTATCCCGTACCTGTATCCCGTACCTGTATCTCGTTCCCGTATCCCGTATCCCGCTTCCATATCCAGTTCCGGTATCGTGATCCGGTATCCTGTTCCCGTATCCTGTTCCGGTATCCTGTTCCCGTATCCCATTCCCGTATCGCGTTCCTGTATCCCGTTCCTGTATCCCGTTCCTGTATCCCGTTCCTGTATTCCGTTCCCGTATCCATTTCCCGTATCCCGTGCCCATATCCCGTTACCGTAGCCCGTTACCGTATCCCGTTACCGTATCCCGTTACCGTATCCCGTTACCGTATCCCGTTACCGTATCCCGTTACCGTATCCCGTTACCGTATCCCGTTACCGTATCCCGTTACCGTATCACGTTACCGTATCCCGTTACCGTATCCCGTTACCGTATCACGTTACCGTATCCCGTTCCGGTATCCCGTTCCGGTATCCCGTTCCGGTATCCCGTTCCGGTATCCCGTTCCGGTATCCCGTTCCGGTATCCCGTTCCGGTATCCCGTTCCGGTATCCCGTTCCCGTATCCCGTTCCCGTATCACGTTCCCGTATCCCGTTCCCGTATCCCGTTCCCATATCCCATTCCTGTATCCCGTTACCGTATCTCGTTCCCGCATGCCGTTCCCGATCCCGTTCCCGTATGCCGTTCCCGTATCCCGTTCCTGTATACCGTTACTGTATCCCGTATCCCGTTCCCGTATCCCGTTCCCGTATCCCGTTCCCGTATCCCGTTCCCGTATCCCGTTCCCGTATCCCGTTCCCGTATCCCGTCCCGTATCCCGTTCCCGTATCCCGTTCCCGTATCCCGTTCCCGTATGATGTGTCCGTATCCCGTTCCTGTATCCAGTTCCCGTATCCCGTTCCCGTATCACATATCCTGCTCCCGTATCTCATTCCCGTATCTCGTACACCGTTCCGATATCTTCTTACCATATCTAGTTACTGTATCTCATTCCCGTATCTCGTACACCGTTCCGATATCTTCTTACCATATCTAGTTACTGTATCTCATTCCCGTATCCTGTTCCCGTATCTCGTTCCAGCATCCCTTTCTCGTACCCAGTTTCCGTATCTTATTGCCGTATTTCGTTCCCATATCTTTTTACCGTATCTCGTTCCCGTGTCGCAGTCTCTGCCAAAACATTTTAGCGGTTTACAGGCCTGCAATATGTCAACCGGCTTCAACAAAATCTCCCCGGGAGGGAGGTGCGACGTCAGCTAGTCATGCGCTCATTGATGAATTTGACTGCGGCAGTGTCAGTCTTGGGCAAACATCCTTTCATCGACATCGGACCTGAAGACGCCTCCAGCCAGCCTGCTCCAGCCCTCCACCGCTTCCGGGTGCGGAACCCTGACCACGTGCGTGTGGCAGGGTTGTAGACCCCTAGATAGGTAGACTCTAGATATTGTTAAGTAGGTAGACTCATTAGATACAAATTTTTTATTGGCAATAGGCCTCCTCCACGGTTTAGGTCCCCTCCAGTCTTGAGAAGTTAATTTGCAGTTGCCAACACGTTCTGTCGTGTGTGGCAATTAACGTAATCAGTTAACCCCCATCCTTCCCCTCCTGAGCCACGACGATGGCTACCCCCCCGGAACCCCGCCCCCCCGACCCGCCCGACCCCCCTCTGGGGTCTTCTGGCGCGCGACCGCGCGTCCCCCTGGACGGCCCCCCTCCCCGCCCCCTTCAGGGGCCCCGCCCCCTTCAGGGGCCCCGCCCCCTTCAGGGGCCCAGCCCGCCCCGTCCAGGGGCCAGGCTCCCGCCCGACTCACGTACCCCCGACGGCCCGGCGTTCCTGCTTATGAAGCGGGACGACGGTGCTCCGTTTGGGTCGACCAACCCCTTCGCCATAAGGCGCTGGATACACTCGACCTGTGGCGGGGACGTGGCAAAGGCCAGGGTGATCCGGTCGGGAGCTCTCCTGATCCAGACCGTGTCTGGACAGCAGAACGTCCGGCTGCTGGCAGCCACGTCGTTCATCGGTGTAGCGGTGAACGTCGAGGCCCCCATCCACCTAAACTCGGTGGAGGGCCTCATGTGGTGCCCTGAGGTGGCTAGCCTCTCGGAGGAGGACATCCTCTGGGAGCTCGAGCCGCAGGGCGTAGTGGAGGTGGTGCGGCTCAGGCCCCAGAGGCAAGAGCAGCCCAACCCACTGGTACGCCTGAGGTTCGGCAGCCTAGCACTGCCCAGCCAGGTGTACTGCGGCTACCTTCGGGTAGACGTACGCCCCTGGATCCGCCCCCCCCGGCAGTGCCGAAAGTGTTGGCAATTCGGCCACACCGACGGCGTCTGCCAGGCACACAGCCACACGTGTGGTCGGTGTGCCGGGCAACACCCGACAGACGGGTGCACCGCCGCAGCTAAGTGCTGCGCCGGATGCGGCGACGCCCACGCCGCCTGGTATCGGC
The DNA here is from genome assembly GCA_036785665.1 of Chirona hameri. Taxonomy (NCBI): domain Eukaryota; kingdom Metazoa; phylum Arthropoda; class Thecostraca; order Balanomorpha; family Balanidae; genus Chirona; species Chirona hameri. Next base: position 64,279 of record JAXIVJ010001303.1, on the reverse strand, counting down.
GCTGCCCGGCTCAGGTGGCGTTCGTGGAGGCGGAGAAGGGACGCCGACAGAGGCCCGCTGCCCCCCCGACGCTCTCCCCAACCTTGAGCCCCGCCGCCTGGCCGCCGCTGGCCAAGGACCCGGCCCACCGGACCACCGGTCCGCAAGCCCCGCCCCAGGCAACCCCATACCAGCAGGCTGCCCAGCCAGACCTGCCCCAACCCCGACCCGCCAGGTACGGCTACCCGCCCATGCCCGACCCGTCGTCCCGCCGCTCAGCCGAGTCCACCCCGGCTCCCTCGGACGGACCCTCCCCTCGCCGGGAGACCACCCGTCGTTCATCGGAACTGTCGTCCGACGACGAGTCCCTCCTGCGGACCGCCGCCCTGAAGGCCGGCCAGAACCTGAGCTCCCGCCCCTCCTCCCTCTCCCGCCCCTCCTCCCACTCCCGTCCCTCCTCCCAACCCCGCCCCTCCTCCCTCTCCCGCCCCTCCTCCCACTCCCGCCCCTCCTCCCACTCCCGCCCCTCCTCCCGACCCCGCCCCTCCTCCCACTCCCGCCCCTCCTCCCACTCCCGCCCCCGGGCCACTGAGGAGAGCCCGACCCCCTCCCCGCCAGCCCGGTCCCGGTCACGGTCGAAGCCCCGCATACCCAGGCACACCCGAGCGACCGCAGAGCGCGGCCCGGACAGCAGCGACTAAAAATGAATAATAACCAGCCAGAATTTGTCCTCCAATGGAATGTTAGATCTTTAATATCTCATTGGGGGCAATTCAAACATTACGTCTTAAATAAAAATCCGTTAGTAGCCGCTGTTCAGGAAACCCATTTTATTGACGCCGACTTTAACAATTATACTCTTAAAATCTACGGTTATAGCCTTTATACAAACAACGTAAATGCATCACCGCGCCGAGGCGGCTCGGCTTTGCTTATTTCAAACCAACTTTTGCATCATCAAATCGACCTTCAAACAACCTTAGACGCAGTCGGCGTTAATATTAAAATCGCTCAGCTAGAAATAACTCTCATCTCAATTTATTTCCGTCCTACGGAGGACATAGACATTGATTCTTTTTCTCAGCTTATTACAAATATTAACACCCCATGTCTGATTATGGGCGATTTCAACGCGCATAGTCGGGCGTGGGGCTGCTTTCGGAACTCTCTTCGAGGCCAAATTATGCTGGACCTACTGGACCGGCATAATTTGGTCTTCCTTAACGACCAATCGCCCACACACGTACACCACTCAGGAGGCGAGGTGACTTACAGCGCCATCGATCTCGCCTTCGCCACACCACGCATCGCGACTCTTTTTACATTTAACGCACAATCTGACCCTCTTTTTAGCGATCATTTCCCAATTCACTTAGAACTCCAAGTCCCTTCAGGACAGACTAATTTTTACTCTCTGCCTAGATGGAACCTTCGCAAAGCCGACTGGTCCTCCTTTCAAAAACACATTGACACTAGTCACCCCGCAGACTCCCAGACCGACATTAACACATTTTTAAACACTATTCTCGCATCAGCACACCAGCACATCCCACACACACGCACACACACACAACACCACCCGAGGCAGCGTACTGCCCCGTGGTGGAACACAGAATGCCAAAGAGCTGTTGCCCTCCGGAAAAGAGCATTTCGAAAATTTCAATCTTGTATAACTGCAGAAAACGAGCACGAAGTACGGAAAACCCGCTCTTTGGCTAAAACAATCATTGACAAAGCAAAAAAAGAATCTTGGCAGGAATTCTCATCTACCTTTAATCGATTTACCTCCCTCTCAAAAATTTGGACATTAATTAAATCGTTTTCAAATAAAAGACCACCGCCATACAAAATCCCACACTTACAAATACACAACACATCTTACACGCTTCCCCTAGAGGTGGCGACACAATTTGCACAACACTACGCTAGCATATCATCAACCCAACAATGTACACCAACTTTTACTAACCAACTTAACGATCAATTTCAATCTATTAGCTTTGACTCTAATAACGTAGAAATCTACAACTCTCCTTTTACCAACTCGGAGTTAACGTATGCTATCGGTAAATGTGGTAAAACTTCTGTAGGGCCAGATCAAATTGATTACTCTTTCTTTAAAAACTTGACAGAGACTGGTCTCACCAACTTACTAACAGCCTTCAACACCATGTGGTTTGATGGCACTTTCCCTGAATCTTGGCATAATAGTACGCTAATTCCTATAATTAAACCTCGCAAACCCAAATCTTCTCCCGCTAGCTATCGCCCTATTTCTCTAACCAGTTGTGCATGTAAACTATTCGAACGCATGGTTAATGGACGCATCAGGACATACATTGAATCAAATAATTTACTTTCCCCACACCAAAGTGGTTTTCGACCTGGTCGCTCCACTGCGGACAATTTAGTTGGTCTTATCGACTCTGTCCAGCGCGGCTTTCGAGGGAGAGAGGTCACAGTTGCCCTCTTTCTTGATTTGAGAGCTGCGTTTGACAGAGTCAACAAAACCGCACTTCTAGTAAAGGTCCATAAGGCCGGAATTCGAGGTCGACTCGCCAAATTTATCCAAAACTTTTTAGAAAATAGAACTTTTAATGTAAGGTGCGGCAACACATATTCTCCAAATCAAAATCAGGACCACGGTGTCCCACAGGGATCGGTCCTCTCCCCGACCCTATTTTTAATTATGATTAACGACATCTTCAGTAATATTAATAAGATCGACAAAGGTCTCAAATTTTCAATGTACGCTGATGACCTGGCGGTGTGGTTCTCGCACCCGAGTGTCGATCAAGCCAGCAAAATGTTACAACTAGTACTCATTGATATAAAAGTATGGTGCGACCAATGGGGTCTGGAAATTTCTCCAAGTAAATCTGCATCTCTAATTTTTTCAAAGAAACCTGCATATGTGGAACCCTACATTCCATTAAAATATAAAAATCAAACTATCCCTTTCGTCAAATCATTCAAGTATCTGGGAATAACGCTAGACACACGTCTCTCGTTCATCCCACACTTCAACGATTTAGTGCAGAGATGTACGCGACGAATTAATATTATGAAGTCATTGGCTGGTCGAGAGTGGGGCGCAGATCGGGCCACTCTCCTCCAACTATATACTTCCCTGATACGCCCAGTACTGGATTATAACGCATTCTTATTTGATGACATATGTTCCAAACAAATTAAAAAATTGCAAACTGTCCAAAACGCTGCCTTGCGCATCGTGACTGGAGCCTGCCGCACCACCAACACCACAAACTTACACATCGACACTAACATTCCCACACTCTGCCGCCGACGCAAATTCACACTACTTAGATTCTACGCCAGAGCAAGTTCACACCCCACACGCCCAACATTCCACATTTTAAATCACCCCGCACCCACTAGACGACAAACACTACTACAAAAACGACACCCGCTTATCAGTCACAGAATCAGACAAACACTCACACTATTCAACATCGCTCACATCACCACAATGCCAACGCCACCACTCACACCTCACTGGCTCGACACAACACCAGACACACACCGCCTCTTCACACACAACAAAAACACAGTCACCGCGTCAGAAACACTCTCACTCTTCCACGAACACAAATCACAACACAACACATACACATACATATACACAGACGGTTCACGGGGCGAAGGCCGAACCGGTGGTGCATTCTACACAAACACAGTTAGCAATAACTTTAGACTTCCCGACATAAATAGCGTATACACAGCGGAATTGTCAGCCATTTTATTAGCATTAATATACGTCAGAAAAGAAAAACTTAAGGAAGTAGTCATTTGCACAGACTCGTCCGCCTCGCTCACGGCTATTTCTTCGATTAGTGAATGTAGAAACCCGATAGTATTTAAAATCAGACAACTAATCAAGTATTTAAACAGTAAAAACAATAGTATTAAATTCCTCTGGATCCCAGGACACGCAGGTATCCCGGGAAACGAGGAAGCCGACAGACTTGCGAAATTGAGCCTAGAATTACCTTCAGTAAACCAACTTCCAAGCCCAGTATCAGACGTGTTAAATTATATTAATTCTCAACTTAGCGTACTGCGCCAGAGCGAGTGGGACGCCGCTCCGCATTTTCATCTTTATCCAATTAAGCCAAAAGTCCAACATTTTATATCTAGTCACCAGAATTGTAGAGAGAAGGAGGTAATTTTGGCGCGCCTCCGTCTCGGTCATACAAAAATTACTCATTATTATATTATGGAGAATCTCCCGCCACCAAATTGCCAACATTGCCCAGGTTATCCGCGCTACACAATCAAGCACTTACTTATTACTTGCCCAGTACACAACGATAAACGACAGAACATTATTAATTACACACAACAAAATGGCATCACATTAAATCTTCAAACACTGTTAGGTGATAGTTATCCTGAATTGATAGGTCTCCTCTTAGATTATCTCTACCAAACACGTTTAGCTAATCAAATATAACAGGGGTTTTTGGCCTTGCGCATTTTTGGCCCACCGCGCAGGTTTTTTCCCCTTTGCCTTAGACGCTGGGTTTTTTATTATTCAGGACTTTTCGCCCAGCTAAATACACCCCACAACCAGGTCTCGCCGAGGCGCCGGAGCCAGGGAGACTGGCAACAGTCTCCCGTTGTGGCAATGACGGCACCGCCACGGCTCCATCAACACTGACACTGTACAAGTGTATTGTAATAAAAATATGTATGCATGTGTGTCTCGTGTTTGACTTATTTTTGACTTTGAACGAAATACTTAACGTAATGCTAGATATTATTTTTGACCTTGAACGAAATACTTAACGTAATGCTAGATATTATATTTGACCTTGAACGAAATACTTAACGTAATGTTAGATATTATATTTGCTCTGAACAAATAATTTTTCCGGGTACAAATAAACCGGTTAACGTAACTAGTAACGTAAAATAGCTGCCCTAGTCCCTAGTTTGTCCCGGGTCACATAAACCGGATAACGTAACTCTTTTCCTGGCAAATTGCCAGATGTCACTCCCCACCCGGAATATGGCTATAGGCCGGTCCGGGAAAAAAAAAAAAAAAAAAAAAAAAATCTTGGGCAAACTTAAACGATGCTATTTTATTCGACGCAATTATTACGCAACGTTAGCGTCGGTAATCGTTTACGTTTGACTTCAGCATAAGTTACCTATGAGCGATTTACATAATATTTTGGGTGGATATAGGTCAGCAAGAACGGCGCTATCCGTCTGTGTAAATTTGCCTGACAAGTTTGTCCTCGTTTTGGGTGTTACGGCGGTGTGAAGGATTAAATTGGTCCGAAAATATTGCATTTCAACTTCAACTCCAAAATATTAGTCACACAGCTTTGAGTAACACATATAATTTGAAGACGGTCGCTGCGCCTGCAAAATGGTGCCCGGTTCAGCCTTCTACGTCGAATGGTCTCCGAGCACCAATTTAAATCCTGAATATGCCAATTGTATCATGAAAGTGGTCACAACTTTGCACGTGGCACGCGCATCGTTCTCAACGACATCTTATACGCCAGGCCAATCGATTATCTATCACATAGTGTTGCTTGCATACCGCTGCGACTCTTGGTTGCCGAGCAAGTGGTCGGGGAACCGCGAGGAACTGGCCCGTTTTTCGCGATTTTCGAATGTCGCGTTTCCCATGTTAAACGAATGGCGCACGCGAACACGCGCCGACGCCGCACCGTTGGTCTTATTAAGCTGAAAATTTAATACGACCTGTTGAATCACGGGATCCAAAAGCCCTTAAAAAATCATCCTCATAACTCATCAGACGACTGCACAGGAACCGATTTAGGGCGTCACTCCGGCGGCGGCGGCGGCGGCGGCGGCGGCGGGTCATCTTTTAGGATTTATAATATAGAGATAGAGATAATATAGGGACTAGATGGCCTTTATTGCGCGATGCGCAATTTATATAGCCAGCTTATGTATATATGCTAGCCGTTTCTAGTGTCCCGTATTCCGTATTCCGTATTAATTATTCCGTATTCCGTATTCCGTATCTCGTATTCCGTATTCCGTATACCAAATTCCGTATTACGTATCCCGTTCCCGTTCCCGTATCCCGTTCCCGTATCCCGTTCCCGTATCCCGTATCCCGTTCCCGTATCCCGTTCCCGTATCCCGTTCCCGTATCCCGTTCCCGTATCCCGTTCCCGTATCCCGTTCCCGTATCCCGTTCCGGTATCCCGTTCCGGTATTTCGTTCCGGTATCCCGTTCCGGTATCCCGTTCCAGTATCCCGTTCCGGTATCCCGTTCCCGTATCCCGTTGTCCTATCCCGTTCCCGTATCCCGTTCCCGTATCCCGTGCCCGTATCCCGTTCCCGTATCCCGTTCCCGTATCCCGTGCCCGTATCCCGTTCCCTGTTCCCGTATCCAGTTCCCGTATCCCGTTCCGGTATCCCGTTCCGGTATCCCATTCATGTATCCCGTATACCGTTACCGAATCCCTTAATCAGCTCCCGTATCCAGATTCCGTATCCCGTTGCCGTATGCTGTTCCCTGTTCCCGTATCCCGTTCCAGTATCCCGTATCCCGTATCCCGTATCCTGTATCCCATTCCCGTATGCCGTTTCCGTATCCCGTATCCCGTTCCCGTATGACGTTCCCGTATCCCGTTCCCGTATCCCGTTCCCGTATCCCGTTCCCGTATCCCGTTCCCGTTTCCCGTTCCCTTATCCTGTAACTGTATCCCGTTCCCGTATCCCGTTCCCGTTTCCCGTTACCGTATCCCGTTCCTGTATCCCGTTCCCGTATCCCGTTCCCGTATCCCGTATTCTGTATCCCATTCCCGTATGCCGTTTCCGTATCCCGTATCCCGTTCCCGTATCCCGTTCTCGTATCCCGTTCTCGTATCCCGTTCCCGTATCCCGTTCCCGTATCCATTTATCGTGCCCTGTATCCCGTTCCCGTATCCCGTTCCCGTATCCCTTTCCCGTTCCCGTATCCCGTACCCCGTTCCCGTATCCGGTTCCCGTATCCCGTTCCCGTATCCCGTTCCCGTATCCCATTCCCGTATCCCATTCCCGTATCCCATTCCCGTATCCCCTTGCCGTATCCCGTTCCAGTATCCCGTATCGCGTTCCCACTCTAGTCCCCGTTCCCGTATCCCGTTTCCGTATCTTGTTTCCGTATCCCATTCCCGTATCACGCTCCCGTATCACGTTCCTGTATGACGCTCCCGTATCGCGTTCCTGTATCCCGTTCCCGTATCTCGTTCCCGTATCCCGTTCCAGTATTCCGTTCCCGTTCCCCGTTCCCGTATCCCGTTCCCGTATCCCGTTCCCGTATTCCGTTCCCGTATCCCATATCCTGTTCCCGTATCCCATTCCCGTATCCTATTCCCGTATCCCATTCCTGTATCCCGTTGCCGTATCCCGTTCCAATATCCCGTATCGCGCTCCCACTCCAGTCCTCGTTTCCGTATCCCGTTGCCGTATCTTGTTTCTGTATTCCATTCCCGTATCCCGTTCCTGTATCACGTTCCCGTATCCCGTTCCCGTATCCCGCTCTCGTATCCCGCTCCCGTATCTTATTCCCGTATCTAGTACACCGTTCCGATATCTCCTTACCATATCTAGTTACCGCATCTTATTCCCGTATCCTGTTCCCGTATCTCGTTCCAGCATCCCTTTCTCGTACCCAGTTTTTCGTATCTTGTTGCCGTATTTCGTTCCCATATCTTCTTACCGTATCTCGTTCCCGTGTCGCAGTCTCTGCCAAAACATTTTAGCGGTTTACATGCCTGAAATATGTCAACCGGCTTCAACAAAATCTCCCCGGGAGGGAGGTGCGACGTCTGCTAGTCATGCGCTTATGTTGCGGGCGGCGGCTGCCTGGCACCGCCGGGCGCCGCGTGCCTGGCGCCGCCCTTGGCCGCTGACCCGACACCGGGTCACGTGACCCGCCTCTGGCGGTGGGCCGGAGCGGAGCGGAGCGGGGAGCGGCGCGGCGGGGGGGTCGGGCGAGGACGGTCACGGCGACGGGCTGTTATCATTGTGTACGCCCAATACAGAGTACGAGAAGACGTTTGAGTTTCAGTGTGCGCTCCCGCAACACTGGCGCGGTCGGTAGAACTTTCTTCCAGACGTCATCTTTACAGGTGAGCCCTATTTCCAACGAATATGTTTAAAAGTGAACTATTAGTCTGTTGTTAGATGCTATCCATAGCCGGGAGGGTTTTCCGGTGTATAAGTGGGCATATGTAGATGCCGAGCGGTGGGCTTGCTGGCTATATTTTTCTGATGCTGAGCGGTGAGCTTGGCAGATATTTTTTCTTCAGTCGCTGAGCGGTGGGCTTGGTGGGTATATTTTCCAGAAGCCGGATAGCGGGCTGATCAGGTATATTTTTCAGGGTATTAAGGGTGCTGTGTCTGAATTTATTCTATCATGGACTTCAACGATACCATTCTGGTGTCGCGTACCCCTCGCTTTGCAGGCATAGAAACGGACGACTGGGAGGGGTGGATATCCCGTTTTGAGTCTCTAACTACGGAACACAAAGACGATGAGCGGGTTAAGCGTCTTCTACCCCTGTTGGATGGCGTGGCTTTGGATTGTGCGCAATCCCAGTACAAGGTCAATAAAGCCTACGCCAAACTCAAAACGTGCCTCGCGGCTCGGTTTGGAAAGTCTGTCGACCCTCTGCAGGCACAGGCAGCGCTGGGACAGGTCACCCAGTCACCAGGGGAGACGGCCGCGAGTTTTGCAGATCGGGTTGAGAAGCTGGGTCGGGCTGCGTTCCCCGAAGCAGCCCCAGTCCCCACCGAAGCGATGGCCGATAACATATTTTTTATGACAAATCTCACAGGTCGGTTCATTTGTGGGCTTCGGGATGAGTGGCTCCAGACAAAATTATGTTACCGGAACCCGGGGACACTATCAGAGGCAGTGTCAATGGTGAACGAGCTGCACAAACGCCAGGAGGTAGTCCAGGCGGTGCGAGCAGCCGGCCCGTTGGCAGATGGGCATGCAGGACGTGTTTCTCTTGGGTCAGCGGTGTCGGCAGTCAATGCCGGGGAGGTGGGCAGCATGCTGGATCACAAAGACGCACAGATAGCTCAGCTGGAGCAGGAGATAGGCGATCTGAAATCTTCCTTTGATGTACTCGCGGTTGCAAACGCTGGCTCTAATACAGGAGGCATGTCCAATAGGGTCACCTGCTACGGGTGTGGCGCCCCCGGGCATATGCGGCGGGATTGTCCGGCAGTGCACCGCGGTCAGCCAAGGCGCGGGGCCACCAAGGTGACATGCTTTTCGTGTGGAGGGGAGGGACACATTCGAAGAAACTGTCCGTTTGCTGCACGGGCTGACGTTCCACTCCACCCAACCTGTTTGCTCTGTGGTCAGAGCGGACACTGGATGGCGGCATGCCGTTCTCTCCTCGACCAGATGGCTCAAGCAACGCAGTGCATTCCGGGGGCGGTACCAAAAGAGGCTCCCAGAAACAACAAGCAGGCGGAAAACTAGAAACAGCTGGTTCTGTGGGACAAGAGCCAGCTGTGTGTCGCCAGTCCCGACTAACTGCAGCAGCCGTTCGGGTCAAGTTCGGTAGCCTCGAGGTATGGGCACTGATCGATTCGGGTGCAGATTTTTCAATGGTTAAGGACGGTCTTCAACAGAGATTGAGGACAGAGCTGGGATGTGAGGTTATCACACCTTCGCGGTCAGCGAAGGGGGCCGGTGGCAGCCCTCTGAACATCGTCGAAGTGCTCTGTGAGGTCCCAATCCTGATAAAGGAAGAGCCGTTCGTGTGTCCCCGGTTGGCTGTGGTGTCGGGGCTGGATTACGACATGATACTCGGGCGTGATTTCTGCTGTCGGTACAAGACCATCATTGACGACGAGCAGGGAGTGTTGCGCGTCAGGGGGCTGACGCTTCCTCTTCCAACATACCCTGAGATTCGCCCTCCTCGAGCGAGAGTTGTTCTCGGGGATGCTGTGACCATTCCCGGTCGGTCTATCATCATGGTGGCCGCGATGGTACAACCGCTTGATGGGTCGAGTGCGGGGTTGTCAGAGGGGACTGTAAGTGGGATGGTAGAGCCGAGCCACATGGCTGACTGTGATGATCTCTTGATCCCGCGGGCTGTGGTAGCGGTCGTCTCCAATGGCACCATAGCCATCCGGTTGACGAATGTCGGAGTGGAGGACGTCCGACTCCTGAAAGGGTCCGATGTAGGGACGTTCTTCTCAATGGGAGACACGCCGGACAACATGTGTGAGTTGTGTCCGGAGCCGGGCAGCGCTGCCGACACAGTAGCGAGCTGCGAAGGTGGAGGTTCTCCACCTGATGATCCTGAAGGTGTGGATCCGGAGGTGAAACGATCACTGGCGCCGGAACTGACCGATCTGAGCGAGAGTGGGCGGGCGAAGCTGTGCGATTTATTCGCGAGTTATGGCGATGTTTTCAGTAAGCACCCTGGTGACATCGGTCAAACAAACTTAGCCAGGCACAGAATCGACACTGGTGACGCCGCCCCGATCAAACAACGGCCACGACGGGTGCCTGTAAAAGTGCGAGACCAAGTGGAGAAGCAGAAGGAGAAGATGTTACAAGACGACATCATCGAGGAGAGTGAAAGCCCGTGGTGTTCACCGATCGTGCTCGTGCGCAAGAAGGACGGAACCTTTCGCTTCTGCGTTGACCTGAGGGCAGTGAATGGTGTCACGAAGGGCTTCGCCATGCCTCTCCCACGAATCGACGACTCACTCGATACCCTGTCGAAGGCGAGGTGGTTCACCACGCTGGACATGGCTACCGGGTATTGGCAGGTAGAGATGGCGCCTGAAGATCGAGAAAAGACAGCATTTTCAACTGGCAAAGGTCTCCATCAGTTCAAAGTCATGGCGATGGGTTTGAAGAACGCGAGTGGCACATTCCAAAAGTTGATGGAACTGATTCTGGCGGGCCTCGACACCAAGAGCTGTCTGGTGTATCTGGATGACGTGATTCTGTTCAATAGGACTGAGGAAGAACATTTAGCCACACTCCAGGAAGTTTTCAGGCGGATCCGAGCGGCAAGGTTGAAGCTCAAAGCACAAAAATGTCGATTCGCGCGTAGAGAGGTGACCTTCCTTGGCCATCTCGTCTCTGAGGAGGGGATCCGTCCAGATCCACACAACGTGGAAAAGGTCATGGCCTGGCCGCTGCCTGTATCGGAAGAGGAAATGAAGAGTTTCTTGGGTCTGTGCGGGTATTACGCACGTTTCATTCATGGATACGCGGCGATCACAAAGCCTCTCAGAGACGCATCAGTGGCGGAGGGGCGAATCAAATGGTCAGAGCCCATGCGAAGCGCATTCGAGCGGCTGAAGTCAACCCTGGCATCACCTCCTATATTGGCGCTGCCGACATGTGAAGGGACGTTCGTCATGTACACCGACGCGTGTAACTCAGCGGTTGGTGTTGTGCTAGCTGAGCGCACTGGGGATGTGGAAAAGGTGATCGCGTACGAGAGCAAGGCGCTGACGAAACAGCAATCGAAATGGCCCACTTACGACAAGGAGCTCTGGGCCATTGTCCATGGCATTAGCCATTTCCGCCAGTATACTGTAGGAGCTAGGTTTGAAGTGGTGACCGACCACAAGCCGCTGGCAAACATTCCCGAATCGATCGCCGTAGAGCGAGATGGCACAGGACGTCGCGGTCGATGGGCGGTCGAGCTGAGTTCCTTCGACTTCAAGGTCCGGATCCGCAGCGGTGTGACGCACGGGAATGCCGATGCACTGTCCCGTAGGCCGCCACAGGTATCAGCCGGCATCAGATTCGACGAACCCTCAGCTCAGGGCGGTAGTGCTGGCCATCCTCCAGCCTCAGCAGATGGGCGGCGCGAGGAGACGATGCCGAACTCGGCAGTGGGCGGTTCGCCCGTGCACTCGGGGGCGGTTCGCCTGAGGCGGTGGTAATCTCAGTGGTCCCGGCGGCTGTTTTCTCCGAGCTGACGGTGGGATCAGCGTCATCCACCACGACAAGGCCAACAGCCACGGGGCACAGTGGAGAAGACCAGACCCTTCCTCATTCACTCTCCAAGGCACAGGCTGACGATCCAACACTGTCCGAGCTGAGAGAAGCGTGTGGGAAGAAGGAAATACCTAAGCCATCAGATTTCGCAGGGTGGAGCGTGCTTAGGAAGCACTGGACCAAAGTACGGGTTCGAAATGGGGTAATCGGAGTCGCCTCTGGTCAGCAATTCCAGGCGGCCGTACCTCAGACCATACGGACCGAGATCATCCGACTGGCGCACGATGACCCTTCATGCGGGCACATGGGACGAAGACGGACTATCGCCCGGGTAAAAGCTCGGTTTGTCTGGCCAGGGATGAATGAGGACATCAGAGGCTTCTGTGCCTCATGCACGCTGTGCCAGCGACGGTATAAGCCCGCGCCCAAGCGGCGGGCCCCGATGGTCACCGAGGTCGCATCTCGGCCCTTCGAGAGGATAGCCATGGACATCACGGAGATGCCTGTGTCATCAAAGGGGAATAGATACGTTCTCGTGATCATGGACTACTTCTCGAAGTTTGTGCGAATTTTGCCGATGCCAAACCAGAAGTCAGAGACGGTGATGGAGGAACTCCTTCACTGGATCCAGGAGCTTGGGGTCCCCGAGCGGATTCATACCAATCAGGGTGCCCAGTTCGAGTCGCTGATGATGCGGGAGCTGTACAAGAAGCTCGGCATCCACAAGACCAGGACGACACCATATCATCCACAGAGCGATGGTATGATGGAGCGCTTCATGCGGACGCTGAAGGACATGGTGTCGAAATATATCGACAGCCAGGGCCTCGATTGGGATGGGGGTATCAGGTCGTACGCGATGGCCTACAACTCGTCTGTCCATGAGACCACCGGGTACACTCCATTCTATCTGATCCATGGCTTCGAGCCTCGTCTACCTCTGGACGTGGTCTACGGTCCAGCTGACGCTATAATGCCAGCCCAAACGTTCCTGAACAGCCGGCTGAAAACCATGAGACAGGCGTTTGTACAAGTGAAGGCAGCTTCGTCCAGAGCGGCTGCTCGAATGGCGGTTCGCCATGATAGCAGGGTGAGGTACACTGCGTACTCCATAGGGTCGAGAGTATGGGTACGTGACTACACCGCTGCTGTAGGTGGAAAACCGAAGTTGGGCTTGCCGTTCAAAGGGCCAGTGACCATCATCGATAAGCGAGGGACACCAGGAAAGGAGGTCACGTACAAAGTGCAAGATGGGAATGGCAAGACGCGCCGTGTACACCACAACGACCTGAAGTGGTTCATCCCCCGACTGAACGACCCGACACAGTTGACTTCTCCTGATCCTTGCAATCGATCCAGAGACGGTGAGGTCCCGGGGGAGGGAAGGGTGAGGGACGCTTTGGGGCATCAGCACAACGTACATGTGCCCCTCATGCTGCTGATGGGAACCAAGGGAGCTCCGGATGGGCAGGCCAGGAACGCTCAGAGGGAGGTAGTGCCCTCAGCGCCATACATAACGAGGTCGGGGCGGGTTTCGCGGCCGCCTGAGCGTTACCAGGCGGGAGACTGAGAGAACCGGGGTCTGATATCTGGTGCTTCAGTTCGATCGTGCATATGGGATGTGTGTATTCTGGTGCAAGACGTAATAGTATACGGTGTATTTGCTCATATCTGATGTATGCATAGGTCATTGTGTGCCAAAGAGGTGGAATATGTAATGAGTAAAAAAAAAGAAGCTTTTCAGATGGACTCCAGGGACCCTGAGCTGGACCGCCTCTGGGTGGCGCTCAACGAGGAGAGGACGAGGAGAGAGCTGGAAACCAAGGAGCTCCGCAACGCCATAACGGAACTGAGGGGGAGCGGCTCGGTGGTGGCAACACCGCCGGCAGCGGCTGCACCTTTTGCCGAGGTAGACTACCCGCAGCCTCAGTCACCAACGGACGTCGCCCTGGCGGAGATCCCGACGGAAGGTGACCCGGCTGACATTCTGCGCGAGCTTCTCGGCGATGACGAGTGGCGGCTGGGAACAATGGAGGAGGTAGGAGACGAAGGAGAGGAGCCTGTGGCAGGAGGCCAGGTCGCCTATGTGTTGCCGGTCCCGTCCGGGGATGATGCAGCTAAGGGGTCCGGCGGTATGCCGGAGGTTGGTCCGCCGGGGTCCGCCGTGCTGTTCATCGGGGATTCGATGGTGAGCAGAGCGGGCTTTCGGTGTGGCCTCCCTTGGCGGCTGTCGACCCGGGCGGTTCCTGGATTCACACTCCAACGTTGGGTGGGTGTGGGCCTGTCGTGGGTGATGGAGTGGTTGGAGAGGATAGACGCCAGCGACCGTGCCGGAGCGCAGATCATTTTGTGGCTCGGGGGCAATGACGTCTACCCCAGGGGCGCCAGCTTCGATGTGCCCACTGCCCTGGCCACAGTGACACGGCTTAATGAAGCCGTAAACAGGATCAAGGAGCTGGGGGTAGGGGTAACTGTGCTGGGCACGACGCCCCGACCGTCTCATGACAGGGGGCGAATGTGGGAAAGCACGCCGGCCTTCTGGCTGGAGAGGGCTCTCTGCGAACTGGGCCGAGCGACGGGGGCGGAATTTATCCCGCTGGGCCGCCGCCTCTGTCGTCGGGAGGGTCGGCGGCGGACGTACCATCTGGTACCAGAGTTCTTCACCAGGGATGAAGTGCACCTCAGCAGCTTAGGCTACCAGCGTCTCTTGCCGTGGCTGCCAAGCTGGCTGAGACTCGGAGAGGAGTAGGTGTCGCACGGTTGGAGGCCGCCTCGGATGTGTTTTTGTTACGGGTGTGCTATTGTTAGTTTGGTGGAGGTTGGGGAGTACGAGGGTGTTCCGGTGCTGTTCATTGAGTTGGTGTTTTGCACTGTATCAGTGTACTGCCCTAATAAGAGCCATGTTTCGTTTAAGGGGGAGGGGTGTTACGGGCGGCGGCTGCCTGGCACCTCCGGGCGCCGCGTGCCTGGCGCCGCCCTTGGCCGCTGACCCGACACCGGGTCACGTGACCCGCCTCTGGCGGTGGGCCGGAGCGGAGCGGAGCGGGGAGCGGCGCGGCGGGGGGTCGGGCGAGGACGGTCACGGCGACGGGCTGTTATCATTGTGTACGCCCAATACAGAGTACGAGAAGACGTTTGAGTTTCAGTGTGCGCTCCCGCAACACTTATTGATGAATTTGACTGCGGCAGTGTCAGTGTTGGGAAAACTTAACCGATGATATTTTATTCGACGCAATTATTTCGCAACGTTAGCGTCGGTAATCGTTTACGTTTGACTTCAGCATAAGTTACCTATGAGCGGTTTACATAATATTTTGGGTGGATATAGGTCAGCAAGAGCGGCGCTATCCGTCTGTGTAAATTTGCCGGTCAAGTTTGTACTTGTTTTGGGTGTTACGGCGGTGTGAAGCATTAATTGGTCCGCAAATATTGCATTTCAACTTCAACTCCAAAATATTAGTCACACAGCTTTGAGTAACACATATAATTTGAAGACGGTCGCTGCGCCTGCAAAATGGTGCCCGGTTCAGCCTTCTACGTCGAACGGTTTCCGAGCACCAATTTTAATCCTGAATATGCCAATTTTATCATGAAAGTGGTCACAACTTTGCACGTGGCACGCGCATCGCTCTGGACGACATCCTATACGCAAGGCTAATCGATTATCTATCACATAGTGTTGCTCGCATATCGCTGCGATTCTCGGTTGCCGAGCAAGCGGCCGGGGAACCGGGCGAAACTTGCCCAATTTTCGCGATTTCACAATGTCGCGTTTCCCATGTTAAACGAATGGCGCACGCGCGCACGCGCCGACGCCGCACCTTTGTTTTTTTAAGCTGAAAATTGAATACGACCTGTTGAATCACTGGACCAAAAAGTGCTGAAAAAATCACCCTCATAACTCATCAGACGGCTGCACAGGAACCGATTTAGGGCGTCACCCCGGCGGCGGTGGCGGCGGGTCATCTTTTAGGATTTATAATATAGTAACTAGATGGCCTTTATTGCGCGATGCGCAATTTATATAGCCAGCTAATTTATATATGCTAGCCGTTTCCAGTATCTCGTATTCCGTATTCAGTATTCCGTATTCCTTATTCCTTATTCCGTATTCCGTATTCCGTATTCCGTAGTCCGTATGTCGTATTCCGTATCCCGTTCCCGTTCTTGTATCCCGTTCCCGTCTCCCGTTCCCGTTTCCTGTTCCCGTATCCCGTTCCCGTATCCCGTTACCGTATCCCGTAAACCGTATCCCGTTACCGTATCCCGTTACCGTATCCCGTTACCGTATCCCGTTACCGTATCCCGTTACCGTATCCCGTTACCGTATCCCGTTACCGTATCCCGTTACCGTATCCCGTTACCGTATCCCGTTCCCGTATCTCGTTTCCGTATCCCGTTCCCGTATCCTGTTCCCGTATCCCGTTCCCGTATCCGGTTCCCGTATCTGGTTCCCGTATCCGGTTCCCGTATCAGGTTCCCGTATCCGGTTCCCGTATCCGGTTCCCGTATCCGGTTCCCGTATCCGGTTCCCGTATCAGGTTCCCGTATCCCGTTCCCGTATCCCGTTCCCGTATCCCGTTCCCGTATCCCGTTCCAGTATCCCGTTCCCGTATCCCGTTCCCGTATCCCGTTCCCGTATCCCGTTCCCGTATCCCGTTCCCGTATCCCGTTCCCGTATCCCGTTCCCGTATCCTGTTCCCGTATCCCGTTCCCGTATCCCGTTCCATTATCCCGTTCCAGTATCCCGTTCTCGTTCCAGTATCCCGTTCCCGTATCCCGTTCCCGTATCCCATTCCCGTATCCCGTTCCCGTATCCCGTTCGCGTATTCCGTTCCCGTATCCCGTTCCCGTATCCCGTTCCCGTATCCCGTTCCCGTATCCTATTCCCGTATCCTATTCCCGTATACCGTTCCCGTATCCCGTTCCCGTATCCCGTTGCCGTATCCCGTTCCCGTATCCCGTTCCCGTATCCCGTTCCCGTATCCCGTTCCCGTATCCCGTTCCCGTATCCCGTTCCCGTATCCCGTTCCCGTATCATGCAACTGTATCCCGTTCTCGTATCCCGTTCCCGTATCCCGTTCCCGTATCCTGTTCACGTATCCCGTTCCCGTATCCCGTTCCCGTATCCCGTTCCCGTATCCCGTTCCCGTATCCCGTTCCCGTATCCCGTTCCCGTATCCCGTTCCCGTATCCCGTATCCCATTCCCGTCTGCCGTACCCCGTATCCCGTTCCCGTATCCCGTTCCCGTATCCCGTTCCCGTATCCCGTTCCCGTATCCCGTTCCCATATCCCGTTCCCGTATCCCGTTCCCGTATCCCGTTCCCGTATCCCGTTCCGTATCCTGTTCCCGTATCCTGTTCCCGTATCCTGTTCCCGTATCGTGTTCCCGTATCCTGTTCCCGTATCGCGTTCCCGTATACCGTTCCGTATCCCATTCCCGTATCCCGTATCCCGTTCCCGTATCCCGTTCCCGTTTCCCGTTCCCGTATCCCGTTCCCGTATCCCGTTCCCGTATCCCGTTCCCGTATCCCGTTCCCGTATCCCGTTCCCGTATCCCGTTCCCGTATCCCGTTCCCGTATCCCGTTCCCGTATCCCGTTCCCGTATCCCGTTCCCGTATCCCGTTCCCGTATCCCGTTCCCGTATCCCTTTACCCTATCCCGTTCCCGCATCCCGTTCCCGTATCCCGTTCCCCTATCTCGTTCTCGTATTCCGTTCCCGTATTCCGTTCCCGTATTCCGTTCCCGTATTCCGTTCCCGTATTCCGTTCCCGTATTCCGTTCCCGTATTCCGTTCCCGTATTCCGTTCCCGTATTCTGTTCCCGTATCCCGTTCCCGTATCCCGTTCCCGTATCCCATATCATGTTCCCGTATACCATTCCCGTATCCCATTCCCGTATCCCATTCCCGTATCCCATTCCCGTATCCCATTCCCGTATCCCATTCCCGTATCCCATTCCCGTATCCCATTCCCGTATCCCATTCCCGTATCCCATTCCCGTATCCCATTCCCGTATCCCATTCCCGTATCCCATTCCCGTATCCCATTCCCGTATCCCATTCCCGTATCCCATTCCCGTATCCCATTCCCGTATCCCATTCCCGTATCCCATTCCCGTATCCCATTTCCGTATCCCATTCCCGTATCCCATTCCCGTATCCCATTCCCGTATCCCAATCCCGTATCCCATTCCCGTACCCGTTGCCGTATCCCATTCCTGTATCCCGTTGCCGTATCCCGTTCCAGTATCCCGTATCGCGCTCCCACTCCAGTCCCCGTTCTCGTATCCCGTTTCCGTATCTTGTTTCGGTATCCCATTCCCGTATCACGTTCCCGTATCACGTTCCTGTATCACGTTCCCGTATCCCGTTCCCGTATACCGTTCCCGTATCCCGTTCCCGTATCCCGTTCCCGTATCCCGTTCCCGTATCCCGTTCCCGTATCCCGTTCCCGTATCCCGTTCCCGTATCCCGTTCCCGTCTCCCGTTCCCGTCTCCCGTTCCCGTCTCCCGTTCCTGTAGCCCGTTTCCGTATCCCGTTCCCGTATCCCGTTCCCGTATCCCGTTCCCGTATCCCGTTCCCGTATCCCGTTCCCGTATCCCGTTCCCGTATCCCGTTCCCGTATCCCGTTCCCGTATCCCTTTCCCGTATCCCGTTCCCATATCCCGTTCCCGTATCCCGTTCCCGTAACCCGTTCCCATAACCCGTTCCCGTAACCCGTTCCCGTAACCCGTTCCCGTAACCCGTTCCCGTAACCCGTTCCCGTAACCCGTTCCCGTAACCCGTTCCCGTAACCCGTTCCCGTAACCCGTTCCCGTAACCCGTTCCCGTAACCCGTTCCCGTAACCCGTTCACGTATCCCGTTCCCGTATCCCGTTCCCGTATCCCGTTCACTTATGCCGCTCCCGTATCCCGCTCCCGTATCTCATTCCCGTTTCTTGTACACCGTTCCGATATCTCCTTACCATTCCCGTATCTCATTCCTGTATCCTGTTCCCGTATCTCGTTCCAGCATCCTTTTCTCGTACCCAGTTTCCGTATTTCGTTCCCATATCTTCTTACCGTATCTCTTTCCCGTGTCGCAGTCTCTGCTAAAACATTTTAGCGGCTTACATGCCTGAAATATGTCAACCGGCTTCAACAAAATCTCCCCGGGAGGGAGGTGCGACGTCTGCTAGTCATGCGCTCATTGATGAATTTGACTGCGGCAGTGTCAGTCTCGGGCAAACTTAAACGAGATATTTTATTCGACGAAATTATTTCGCAACGTTAGCGTCGGTAATCGTTTACGTTTGACTTCAGCATAAGTTACCTATGAGCGATTTACATAATATTTTGGGTGGATATAGGTCAGCAAGAACGGCGCTATCCGTCTGTGTAAATTTGCCGGTCAAGTTTGTCCTCGTTTTGGGTGTTACGGCGGTGTGAAGGATTAAATTGTCCAAAAATAGTGCATTTCAACTTCAACTCCAAAATATTAGTCACACAGCTTTGAGTAACACATACAATTTGAAGACGGTCGCTGCGCCTGCAAAATGGTGCCCGGATCAGCGTTCTACAGCGAATAGTTTCCGAGCACCAATTTAAATCCTGAATTGGCCAATTTTATCATTAAAGTGATCACAACTTTGCACGTGGCACGCACATCGCTGTGGACGACATTCTATACGCAAGGCCAATCGATTATCTATCACATAGTGTTACTCGCATATCGCTGCGACGCTCGGTTGCCGAGCAAGCGGCCGGGGAACCGGGAGAAACTTGCCCGTTTTTCGCGATTTCACAATGTCGCGTTTCCCATGTTAAACGAATGGCGCACGCGCGCACGTGCTGACGCCGCACCGTTGGTCAGACCGACACTAAAACTTGATACGACCTGTTGAATCACGGGACCCAAAAGTGCTGAAAAAATCACCCTCATAACTCATCAGACGACTGGATAGGAACCGATTTAGGGCGTCACTCCGGCGGCGGTGGCGGCGGCGGCGGCGGCGGCGGGTCATCTTTTTGGATTTATAATATAGAGACTAGAGGGCCTGTATTGCGCGATGCGCAAATTATATAGCCAGCTTATTTTTATATGCTAGCCGTTTCCAGTGTCCCGTATTCCGTATTCAGTATTCCGTATTCAGTGTTCCGTATTGATTATTCCGTATTCCGTATTCCGTATCTCGTATTCCGTATTCCGTATTCCGTATTCCGTATTCCGTATTCCGTATTCCGTATCCCGTTCCCGTTCCCGTATCCCGTTCCCGTATCCCGTTACTGTATCCCGTTCCCGTATCCCGTTACCGTATTCCTTTACCGTATCCCGTTACCGTATCCCGTTACCGTATCCCGTTACCGTATCCCGTTACCGTATCCCGTTACCGTATCCCGTTACCGTATCCCGTTACCGTGTCCCGTTACCGTATCCCGTTACCCCGTTCCTGTATCCCGTTCCCGTATCCCGTTCCCGTATCTCGTTCCCGTATCTCGTTTCCGTATCCCGTTCCCATATTCCATTCCCGTATCCAGTTCCCGTATCCCGTATCCCATACCCGCATCCCATTCCCGTATCCCGTTCCTGTATCCCGTTCCCATATACCGTTCCCGTATCCCGTTCCCGTATCCCGTTCCCGTATCCCGTTCCCGTATCTCGTTCCCGTATCCCGTTCCCGTTCCCGTATCCCGTTCCCGTATCCCGTTCCCGTATCCCGTTCCGTATTCCGTTCCTGTATCCCGTTCCCGTATCCCGTATCCAGTTCCCGTATCCCATTCCCTTACCCCGTTATCTATCCCGTTCCCGTATCCCGTTCCCGTATC
Organism: Chirona hameri; assembly: GCA_036785665.1. Lineage (NCBI taxonomy): Eukaryota > Metazoa > Arthropoda > Thecostraca > Balanomorpha > Balanidae > Chirona > Chirona hameri. The sequence goes on along the minus strand of JAXIVJ010001303.1, from coordinate 43,505 downwards.
CCGTTCCCGTATCCCGTTCCCGTATCCCGTTCCCGTATCCCGTTCCCGTATCCCGTTCCCGTATCCCGTTCCCGTATCCCGTTCCCGTATCCCGTTCCCGTATCCCGTTCCCGTATCCCGTTCCCGTATCCCGTTCCCGTATCCCGTTCCCTATCCTGTTCCCGTATCCTGTTTACCTATCGCGTTCCCGCATACCGTTCCGTATCTCATTCCCGTATCCTGTATCACGTTCCCGTATCCCGTATCTCGTTCCCGTATCCCGTTCCCGTATCCTGTTCCCGTATCCCGTATCCCGTTCCCGTATCCCGTATCTTGTTCCCGTATACCGGTACCGTATCCCGTATCCCGTTCCCGTATCCCGTTCCCGTATCCCGTTCCCGTATCCCGTTCCCGTATCCCGTTCCCGTATCCCGTTCCCGTATCCCGTTCCCGTATCCCGTTCCCGTATCCCGTTCCCGTATCCCGTTCCCGTATGCCAAAACCCTATCCTGTTCCCGCATCACGTTCCCGTATCCCGTTCCCGTATTCCGTTCCCGTATTCCGTTCCCGAATTCCGTTCCCGTATTCCGTTCCCGTATTCCGTTCCCGTATTCCGTTCCCGTATTCCGTTCCCGTATTCCATTCCCGTATTCCGTTCCCGTATTCTGTTCCCGTATTCCGTTCCCGTATTCCCTTCCCGTATCCCGTTCCCGTATCCCCTATCCTGTTCCCGTATCCCATATCCTGTTCCCGTATCCCATTCCCGTATCCCATTCCCGTATCCCCTTCCCGTATCCCATTCCCGTATCCCATTCCCGTATCCCATTCCCGTATCCCATTCCCGTATCCCATTCCCGTATCCCATTCCCGTATTCCGTTGCCGTATCCCGTTCCAATATCCCGTATCGCGCTCCCACTCCAGTCCCCGTTCTCTTATCCCGTTTCCGTATCTTGTTTCTGTATTCCATTCCCGTATCACGTTCCCGTATCACGTTCCTGTATCACGTTCCCGTATCCCGTTCCCGTATCTCGCTCCCGTATCCCGCTCCCGTATCTTATTCCCATATCTAGTACACCGTTCCGATATCTCCTTACCATATATAGTTACCGCATCTCATTCCCGTATCCTGTTCCCGTATCTTGTTCCAGCATCCCTTTCTCGTACCCAGTTTCCGTATCTTGTTGCCGTATTTCGTTCCCATATCTTCTTACCGTATCTCGTTCCAGTGTAGCAGTTTCTGCCAAAACATTTCAGCGGTTTACATGCCTGAAATATGTCAACCGGCTTCAACAAAATCTCCCCGGGAGGGAGGTGCGACGTCTGCTAGTCATGCGCTCATTGCTGAATTTGACTGCGGCAGTGTCAGTCTTGGGCAAACTTAAACAATGCTATTTTATTCGACGAAATTATTTCGCAACGTTAGCGTCGGTAATCGTTTACGTTTGACTTCAGCATAAGTTACCTATGAGCGATTTACATAATATTTTGGGTGGATATTGGTCAACAAGAAAGGCGCTATCCGTCTGTGTAAATTTTCCGGTCAAGTTTGTCCTCATTTTGGGTGTTACGGCGGTGTGAAGCATTAATTGGTCCAAAAATATTGCATTTCAACTTCAACGCCAAAATATTAATCACACAGCTTTGAGTAACATTATAATTTGAAGACGGTCTCTGCACCTGCAAAATGATGCCCGGATCAGCGTTCTACGTCGAACAGTTTCCGAGCACCAATTGAAATCCTGAATATGCCAATTTTATAATTAAAGTGGTCACAACTTTGCACGTAGCACGCGCATCGTTCTCAACGACATCTTATACGCCAGGCCAATCGATTATCTATCACATAGTGTTGCTCGGATACCGATGCGACTCTTGGTTGCCGAGAAAGTGGCCGGGGAACCGCGAGGAACTTGCCCGTTTTTCGCGATTTCCGAATGTCGCGTTTCCCATGTTAAACGAATGGCGCACGCGCGCACGAGCCGACGCCGTACCATCGGTCTTATTAAGCTGAAAATTTAATACGACCTGTTGAATGACGGGACTCAAAATTCCTGAAAAAATCACCCTCATAACTCATCAGACGGCTGCACAGGAACCGATTTAGGGCGTCACTCCGGCGGCGGCGGCGGCGGTGGCGGCGTCGGCGGGTCATCTTTTAGGATGTACTAGATGGCCTTTATTGCGCGATGCGCAATTTATATAGCCAGCTTATTTATATATGCTATCCGTTTCCAGTGTCCCGTATTCCGTATTCAGTATTCCGTATTCAGTATTCCGTATTCAGTATTCAGTATTCCGTATTCAGTATTCCGTATTCAGTATTCCGTATTCAGTATTCCGTATTCAGTGTTCCGTATTCAGTATTCCGTATTCCCTATTCCGTATTCAGTATTCCGTATTTATTATTCCGTATTGCATATTCCGTATCTCGTTTCTCGTATTCCGTATTCTGTATTCTGTATTCCGTATTCCGTATTACGTATTACGTATTACGTATCCCAACCCGTTCCTGTATCCATTATCCCGTATCCCGTATCCCGTTACAGTATCCCGTTACCGTATCCCGTTACCGTATCCCGTTACCGTATCCCGTTACCGTATCCCGTTACCGTATCCCGTTACCGTATCCCGTTACCGTATCCCGTTACCGTATCCCGTTACCGTATCCCGTTACCGTATCCTGTTTCCCCGTTCCTGTATACTGTTACCGTATTCCGTTCCCGTATCCCGTTCCCGTATTCCGTTCCCGTATCCAGTTCTCGTATCCCGTTCCCGTATCCCGTTCCCGTATCTCTTTTCCGTATCCATTTCCCGTATCTCGTATCCCATTTCCGTATCCCGTTCCTGTATCCCGTTCCTGTATCCCGTTCATGTATCCCGTTCCCGTATCCCGTTGCCGTATCCTGTTCCCGTATCCCGTTCCCGTATCCCGTTCCTGTATCCCGTTCCTGTATCCCGTTCCCGTTCCCGTATCCCGTTCCCGTTTCCCGTATCCCGTTTTCCGTATCCTGTTCCCGTATCCCATTCCCGTATCCCGTTCCCGTATCCCATTCCCGTATCCCGTTCCCGTATCCCGTTCCCGTATCCCGTTCCCGTATCCCGTTCCCGTATCCCGTTCCCGTATCCCGTTCCCGTATCCCGTTCCCGTATCCCGTTCCCGTATCCCGTTCCCGTATCCCGTTCCCGTAACATGTTTCCGTTTCTGTATCCCGTGCCCGTATCCCGTATACTGTTCCCGTATCCTGTTCTCGCATCCAGTTACCATACCCCGTTCCCGTATCCCGTTCCCGTATCCCGTATCCCGTTCCCGTATCCCGTTCCCGTATCCCGTTCCCGTATCCAGTTCCCGTATCCCGTTCCCGTATCCCGTTCCCGTATCCCGTTCCCGTATCCCGTTCCCGTACCCCGTTCCCGTATCCCGTTCCCGTATCCCGTTCCCGTATCCCGTTCCTGTATCCCGTTCCTGTATCCCGTTCCTGTATCCCGTATCCCGTTCCCGTATCCCATATCCCGTTCCCGTATCCCGTTGGAGTATCCCGTATCTCGTTTCCCGTTTCCGTATCTCGTATCCCCTTCACGTATCCGATCCCATATCCTTTATCCCGCTCCCGTATCCAGTTTCCGAAACTCCTTCCGGTTTCCCGTTCCGTATCCAGTTCCCGTATATCGCGTATATCCCGATATCTTATATCCCGTTCCCGTATCCCGTTTCCGTATTCTGATCCCGTATCCGGTATACCGTTCGCGTATCCGGGATACTTTAATCAGATCCCGTATCCAGTTACCGTATCCCGTTCCCGTATCCCGCTCCCGTATTTCATTCCCGTATCTCGTACACCGTTCCGATATCTCCTTACCATATCTAGTTCCCGTATCTCATTCCCGTGTCCTGTTCCCGTATCTAGTTCCAGCATCCCTTTCTCGTACCCAGTTTCTGTATCTTGTTGCCGTATTTCGTTCCATATCTTATTACCGTATCTCGTTGCCGCATCGCAGTCTCTGCCAAAACATTCTAGCGGTTTAAATGCCTGAAATCTGTCAACCGGCTTCCACAAAATCTCTTCGCGAAGGAGGTGCGACGTCAGCTAGTCATGCGCTCATGGATGAATTTGACTGAAGCAGTGTCAGCCTTGGGCAAAATTAAATGATCGCAGTGTGTGGTAGGATTACATAATATACACGCATTATAAATGACTCACGATAATATCTGTACCTACCACGAGCGAGCCGGGCGTTACGTTATTGCGGGAGGCAGCTATCGCCGGGGGCAGACTACGCAAGCCAACGAGCCCGACGTTACGTTATTGCGTGAGGGAGCTATCGCCGGCCGCCGGCCGGCGCCCGACTGGCGCATAGCTTCGGTAATCGTTTACGTTTGACTTCTGCATAAGTTACCTATGAGCGATTAGCAAAATATTTTGGGTGGATATAGGTCAGCAAGAACGGCGCTACCCGTCTGTGTAAATTTTCCGGTCAAGTTTGTCCTTATTTTGGGTGTTACGGCGGTGTGAAGCATTAAATGGTCCAAAAATATTGCATTTCAACTTGAACGCCAAAATATTAGTCTCACAACTTTGAGTAACAAATATAATTTGAAGAGGGTCACTGCGCCTGCAAAATGGTGCCCAGATCAGCGTTCTACGTCGAACAGTTTCCGAGCACCAATTTAAATCATAAATAGGCCAATTTTATCATTAAAGTGGTCACAACTTTGCACGTGGCACGCACAATGTTCTCAACAACATTTTATACGCCAGGCCAATCGATTATCTATCACATAGTGTTGCTCGCGTACCGCTGCGACTCTTGGTTGCCGAGCAAGTGACCGGGGAACCGCGAGGAACTTGCCCGTTTTTCGCGATTTCCGAATGTCGTGTTCCCCATGTTAAACGAATGGCGCACGCGCGCACGCGCCGACACCGCACCTTTGGTCTTATTAAGCTGAAAATTTAATACGACCTGTTGAATCACGGAACCCAAAATTCCTGAAAAAATAACTCTCATAACTCATCAGACGACTGCACAGGAACCAATTTAGGGCGTCACTCCGGCGGCGGCGGCGGCGGCGGCGGCGGCGGCGGTGGCGGCGGCAGAGGGTCATCTTTTAGGATTTACTAGAGGGCCTGTATTGCACGATGCGCAATTTATATAGCCAGCTAATTTAAATATGCTAGCCGTTTCCCGTATCTCGTATTCCTTATTCCGTATTCCTTATTCCGTATTCCGTATTCCGTATTCCGTATCTCGTTTTCCGTATTCCGTATCCCGTATCCCGTATCCCGTTCCCGTATCCCGTTCCCGTATCCCGTTCCCGTATCCCGTTCCCGCATCCCGTTCCCGTATCCCGTTCCCGTATCCCGTTCCCGTATCCCGTTCCCGTATCCCGTTCCCGTATCCCGTTCCCGTATCCCGTTCCCGTATCCCGTATCCCGTTCCCGTATCCCGTTCCCGTATCCCGTTCCCGCATCCCGTATCCCGTTCCCGTATCCCGTTACCGTATCCCGTTACCGTATCCCGTTACCGTATCCCGTTACCGTATTCCGTTCCCGTATCCCGTTCCCGTATCCCGTTCCCGTATCCCGTTCCCGTATCCTGTTCCCGTATCTCGTTCCCGTATCCAGTTCCCGTATTCCGTTCCCGTATTCCGTTCCCGTATTCCGTTGCCGTATTCCGTTCCCGTATCCCGTTCCTGTATCCCGTTCCCGTATCCCGTTCCCGTATCCCGTTCCCGTATCCCGTTCCCGTATCCCGTTCCCGTATCCCGTTCCTGTATCCTGTTCCCGTATCCCGTATCCCGTTCCCGTATCCAGTTCCCGTATCCCGTATCCTGTTCCCGTATCCCGTTCCCGTATCCCGTTCCCGTATCCCGTTCCCGTATCCCGTTCCCGTATCCCGTTCCCGTATCCCGTTCCCGTATCCCGTTCCCGTATCCCGTTCCCGTATCCCGTTCCTGTTCCTGTTCCCGTATCCCGTTCCCGTATCCCGTTCCCGTATCCCGTTCCCGTATCCCGTTCCCGTATCCCGTTCCCGTATCCCATTCCCGTATCCCGTTCCCGTATCCCGTTCCCGTATCCCGTTCCCGTATCCCGTTCCCGTATCCCGTATCCCGTTCCCGTATCCCGTTCCCGTATCCCGTTCCCGTATCCCGTTCCCGTATCCCGTTACCGTATCCCGTTACCGTATCCCGTTCCCGTATCCCGTTCCCGTATCCCGTTCCCGTATCCCGTTCCCGTATCCCGTTCCTGTATCCTGTTCCCGTATCCCGTATCCCGTTCCCGTATCCAGTTCCCGTATCCCGTATCCTGTTCCCGTATCCCGTTCCCGTATCCCGTTCCCGTATCCCGTTCCCGTATCCCGTTCCCGTATCCCGTTCCCGTATCCCGTTCCCGTATCCCGTTCCCGTATCCCGTTCCCGTATCCCGTTCCTGTTCCTGTTCCCGTATCCCGTTGCCGTATCCCGTTCCCGTATCCCGTTCCCGTATCCCGTTCCCGTATCCCGTTCCCGTATCCCGTTCCCGTATCCCGTTCCCGTATCCCGTTCCCGTATCCCATTCCCGTATCCCGTTCCGTATCCCGTTCCCGTATCCCGTTCCCGTATCCCGTTCCCGTATCCCGTTCCCGTATCCCGTATCCCGTGCCCGTATCCCGTTCCCGTATCCCGTTCCCGTATCCCGTTCCCGTATCCCGTTACCGTATCCCGTTCCCGTATCCCGTTCCCGTATTCCGTTCCCGTATTCCGTTCCCGTATTCCGTTCCCGTATTCCGTTCCCGTACCATGTTACTGTATCCAGTTCCCGTATCCCGTTCCCGTATCCCGTTCCCGTATCCCGTTCCCGTATCCCGTTCCCGTATCCCGTTCCCGTATACCGTTCCCGTATACCGTTCTCGTATACCGTTCCCGTATCCCGTTCCCGTATCCCGTTCCCGTATCCCGTTCCCGTATCCCGATCCCGTATCCCCTTCCCGTATTCTGATCTTGTATCCCGTATCCCGTTCCCGTATCCCGTATACCTTAATCAGCTCCCGTATTCCTTAATCAGCTCCCGTATACCTTAATCAGCTCCCGTATCCAGTTTCCGTATCCCGTTCCCGTATCCCGCTCCCGTATCCCATTCCCGTATCTCGTACACCGTTCCGATATCTCCTTACCATATCTAGTTCCCGTTTCTCATTCCCGTATCCTGTTCCCGTATCTAGTTCCAGCATCTCTTTCTCGAACCCAGTTTCCGTATCTTGTTGCTGTATTTCGTTCCCATACCTTCTTACCGTATCGTGTTGCCGTATCGCAATCTCTGCCAAAACATTCTAGCCGTTTAAATGCCTGAAATCTTCAAACCGGCTTCAACAAAATATCCCCGCGAGGGAGGTGCTACGTCAGCTAGTCATGCGCTCATGGATGAATTTGTCTGTAGCAGTGTCAGTCTTGGGCAAAATTAAGCAATCGTAGTGTGTGGTAGGATTACATAATATACATGCATTATAAATGACTCACGATAATATGTTAGCGGAATATTAGGTACTCGCCAGTGCTCGCGGATCTTGACATGTTAGTAGACCTACCTACCACGAGCAACGAGCCGGACGTTACGTTATTGCGGGCGGGCGGCGCCGCCGGCGCCAGACTACGCAAGCCAACGAGCCGGTCGTTACGTTATTACGAGGGGGAGCTATCGCCGGCCGCCGGCCGGCGCCCGACTGGCGCATAGCGTCGGTAATCGTTTACGTTTGAATTCAGCATAAGTTACCTATGAGCGATTGGCAGAATATTTTGGCTGGATATAGGTCAGCAAGAAGGGCGCTATCCGTCTGTGTTAATTTTCCGGTCAAGTTTGTCCTCATTTTTGCTGTTACGGCGGTGTGAAGCATTAATTGGTCCAAAAATATTGCATTTCAACTTCAACGCCAAAATATTAGTCACACAGCTTTGTGTAACAAATATAATTTGAAGACGGTCTCTGCACCTGCAAAATGGTGCCCGGATCAGCGTTCTACGTCGAACAGTTTCCGAGCACCAATTGAAATCCTGAATATGCCAATTGTATCATTAAAGTGGTCACAACTTTGCACGTAGCACGTGCATCGTTCTCAACGACATCTTATACGCGAGACCAATCTATTATCTATCACATAGTGTTGCTCGGATACCGCTGCTCCTCTTGGTTGCCGAGAAAGTGGCCGGGGAACCGCGAGGAACTTGCCCGTTTTCCGCGATTTCCGAAAATCGCGTTTCCCATGTTAAACGAATGGCGCACGCGCGCACGCGCCGACGCCGCACCGTCTGTCTTTTTAATCTCAAAATTTATTACGACCTGTTGAATCACGGGACCCAAAAGTCCTCAAAAAATCACCCTCATAACTCATCAGACGACTGCACAGGAGCCGATTTAGGGCGTCGCTCCGGCGGCGGCGGGTCATCTTTTAGGATTTATAATATAGGGATAGGGATAGGGATAGGGATAACACATACATATCTTCCATAGGTGTAGATTTATATACTTTTGGGGTGGCCCTCGCCCTCGCCCCCCCCCCCTTCCCCCCCCCCCTAATGTTGAGTTCGCCCCCCCCCCCCAATGGTACCCGCTCGGCCCTCCCAATGTTTTTGGCCGCTGGCGGATCCAACAGGGGGCAAGGCGGCCAAGCCTCCCAAACCGCCTGAAAAGGGCAACAAATTGACACGTTTCCTATTTCAAAAGAGAGCATATGCAGCTTTTACTAAGAAAAGCTTGTTTTAAATCCCCTCTTTATGTATAAAGATGCGAAATCCGGTGAATTGTTAATATATTTGCAATGTTCTATTTTTAGGGGATTTTTCTGAAGAAATGTTTTTTTTATTGATTTCTTTTAAATTATTTTTGGCGGGGTCAAAAACCAAAGTTTTCACAAATCCGAAAGTCAATTTTGTAGCCCTTGCCATTTGCTATTTTCTGACATTTTGTATTGCATTTTGCTCAAAATATAGAATTTGCATGCTCTCTTAACCCGCGCACTGCAGGTTTGCGCCGAACACGAACTGCAGGGGGGTTGATTTCCGCCCCCCCCCCCTGAGATCTCGAAAACTACGCAACGTAGCGAGAAGCGGAAAAAGGCATTTGATAGCTTCATACATGTTCTATCGAAAGTATTTCAGTGTTTTTTTAAGTCAGGTCAAAATTGAGGTCACCAGAGGTCATCAAAGGTCAAATTTTCCATTTTTTTTTCTCCTGTTTTAGGACATCGCTCCAGAAATTCCCATATATCTCAGAAACGATGATAGTTAGAAACAAACGGAAAAAAGCAAACGCCAGTCAGTGAAATTTGTAATCGCTAAGGTGTCCTCATATTTGCGGTCCATACATTTCTCAGGTCAATATTTGAAGCTCCAGAGGTCAAAAAGGGGGAAAAAATCCGTTTTTTTGCTAAATCGTGTTTTGCTATTAACTTTTTACTTAATCAAGATAACGGAGAACTGTTTACGCCATTGTGTTTATCTTGTCAAGGCGCTTTAAATGATATATATGCAGGGGCGCAGCCAGACCTTCAGAAAGGGGGGGGGGGGGGGGGCAAGCACCTGGGAGAGGCCCCCCACCCCAAAAAATACCCCTGGATATGAAAAACTCTACGGATTTCGGCCACTTTATTTTGTGAGGCCCCCTTTTTATCATTTTTTTCCCGTCTACTTTTGATGAGCTGGATTGGACCAGGACCCTCAGTAGGCATTGTACTGAGCGCATTACTAATTTGTATTGTTACGTACAGGAGAGAAAACATAGCTTAGCCATGACAACAGGTGGTGGTCGGCTTTTGAGTTGTTGGCGGCTGAAATGACGAAAAAATGTACCCCCATTTTGATACGTGTAATTTTTTGCAGCATTTTTAATGTGGATTTTCATGTTATAGTAGGTAGGTATGTACTTGTTAGTTAGCGCCGCGAAGCGGCGCGAAATTTTTACGATTAAAAAAAAAAAAATATCGAAAATTGATAAAACCCAGAAATATAGGCGGTGTGCTTTGTAGAGGATAATAAGCTAAACATGATATTCATGCAATTCAGCGTTACGACGAACCGATGACGATGACTATGGCTTCGTTATGACGATGACTACCGATGTGACGCGAAAATGTGAATTTTAGGTCCTGGAAAACGAAATGTTAATATTGGAACCAGACCGTGAGGTGAGATGGCTTGGGGAGATGGTCCTGACCTGTTTCGACTATTAGCTCTTCGGTCCAGCAAATTGTGCACCGCTGGAGCAGCTTCCGGGTGCCGATCTCCTCGTCTTTTCGTTCGCGTCGCCTTTTTCGGAACTCGGCAAACTAGCTAAACATGTAGCCTGCTTGAAACTTAGAAGTGAATATTTTATGAAGGGAATGGGCCCTGGGGCCAGCAATTACCGCCAAGGAGAGCCTCTGCCAGACACTTAATGCAATTCTTTTTCCCATTTTCCAAATTTGTATAAGCAATTGCGAAACTTGTGTCATGCCTAGCTGGATTTTTACTGCACTGCAAAGAAATTTGTATGATAAATTTGTATTTTTTCCCTCAAAAAGTGTGTCTGTGTGTGGGGGGAGGGGAGGGGGGGGGGGGGGGTCGACCCTCCACCGCCTTCTAAAAGTGGGGGGAGTTTGCCCAGACCTCCCCCGACCCTTCCGTCGGCGACGCCCCTGGCTGACAAATATTGCAGCACACACTCCTGAGAGGAAGATTGTTAAATTGTTTTGTACTACCATCACCCCCCCCCCCCCACGAATTCAAAAACGCATCAGACTTATCAAATAACCATTTTGAAACCCAAGAAAACATTGCACCACGTGGGTCAGAGTACAGCACATTACCGCTCATTATAACCGCGCCGACCACGGCTAGCAGGCGCTCCAGCTATAGCAGGCGCTGCAGGCGACGGCTAGAAACCCCTGGGCGGGCTCGAGGGCCCCGTTCACAGACTCAATGGACCTCTGGATAAGCTTGAGAGGGCCCTGAACAGACTCAATGGCCCCTTGGCAAGCCGAGAGGCCCCTAAGCAGACTCTAATAGCCCCTGTGCAGGTTCGAGAGGCCCCTGAACAGGATCAATGGACCAAAGGGAAAGCTCGAGAGGCCCTTGAACAGACGAATGACCCCTAGGCAGGTTCAAGAGGCCCTTGAACAGACTCAATGGCCCCCTGGGCAAGTTCGAGAGGCCCCTGGGCAGGTTCGAGAGACCCCTGAACAGACTCAATGGGCCCCTGGTCAAGCTCGGGAGGCCTCTGGGCAGGCTCTAATGGCCCCTGCGCAGGTTCGAGAGGCCCCTGAACAGACTCGATGGTCCTCTGGGAAAACTATGATGGGCCCCTGGGCAGGTTCAAGAGACCCCAAAACAGACTATAATGGGCCCCTGGCCAGGCTCGAGAGGCCCCTGAACATACTCAATGGGCCCCTGGACATGCTCGAGAGGCCACTGGGCAGGTTTGTTGGGCCGTGTGTGGGCTCAATTGGCCCCTGGACAGGTGGACATGCTCTAGAGGCCCCTGGGCAGGTTTTTGGGGCCCCTGAGTGGGCTCAATGGGCCCCTGGACATGCTGGAGAGGCCCCTGGACAGTTTTTTGGGCCCCTCGGTGGGCTCAATGGGCCCCTGGACATGCCCAAGAGGCCCCCTGGGCCGGCTTCGAAAGCCCTTCAGTGTCTCTCAGGGCCCTTGACATGCACCAGAGTGACCCTTGTCTGGTTTGAGGGCTCCTCTGTGACTTTTTGAAAGCCATTTAGCTAATGCAAATGGTATCTGGGCCAATCTCGGCGGGGCCCCCTGTGACCCGTAAGGGGGGGGGGGGGCAATTGCCCCCCCCCCCCCTTGCCCCCCCCCCCTGGCTGCGCCCCTGTATATATGGTGACCTTGTTAAGTCAACTTAACAATTTGACCCAAGGTCAAGGTCAAATGGTGACCCAAGTAGGGCATTTTGCATATGGGAAGACGTGTCTCGACGAGACAAACACATTGATGTCTGTTTTACTTCTCTATCTTCATTATGTCGAAAGTTATTGACAAAAAAGTGATGGTGACCTCGCATGACCTCTAATGACCCAATAGGGGTCACTGAACAAAACTTACACTTGGATCATCAAGAATATCCTATAATAACATGATCCAGAAGTAATTGGACTAGTACCATGCATATCCTTGAAATAGGAAGCATTTGTATATTTCCCCATTGACTTATTATGGGAGGTTACGAAATTGACCTGACCTTAGGTCACCGATATCAAAATTCCGAGTTATACGAATTGTAAGTACTGATGCCCTCATGACATCCTGTAAGTTTCAACCTGATCGGTGAAAACTCTGGCTTTGGCACAACTGCGAACATGTTTGGTTGTGGGGGCACTTGACCTGGTCTGGTGACGTGACCTGAGATGACCCGAGCATATTTTTTTTCTCAAAGTGTGCGCAATTGATGTCCTAACAGGTGTATCAAAACCCGGCGGCGCTGCGCGCCGCCGTTTTTTCGCTATCTTTGAAAAAACATGAGGGGGAGCGGAAAAACCCCCTGCAGTGCGCGGGTTAAAGTTTAGCTGTTTTTTTTTTTAAATTCGCCAAACTCGTGTGTAGTAACGTCACTAAATTCGTGATATCTCGATTTTGTTATCGACAAAATTTCTTCATTTATGCACAGAAGACGTAAAATTTGTGTAGGAGAAGGTACCCCAAAGTTTAACGTTGATATCGCTATTGGTTTTTGAGCTATTGCGAAAATTTGTCGGGGGGAGATATTTGCCCCCCCCCCCCCCAAGTCATTGGCAGGTTAACATTGCCATTTTACTAAGTAAGGACTCGGGCCTTCTGGCGGATGCAGACCGGCCCAAAACATTGGTTTGAGGGGCCGTCCGACAGATTTCCAAAACTCATGAGATTTCGTCTGTTTTTAGGCCCCTCTGGCCAGTGACGGCGCCCCTCTGACTAATATCGGCGCCCCTCCTGCTAATGACGGCCAGTCACATTTACTCAGCATTGTGTACCTAATTGTCTACGAATAATGGGTTATGTGATAATAAACCTAATACACTGTAATGACGGCGCCCTTCTGGCCAGTGACGCCAAATGACAAATGACAGTGAGGCCAGTAAGTGACTCCAAATGACGCTGTTTCAACAACAAAAAAAATCGTGCTTGTGCTATTACGTTAGCAGTATTATTTGTGTCGACGTCATCATTTGTCGTTCACGTTGTTGTTCACGTCATCACGTTGTTCATGCTCAGTCATTGTTGTGTTCTATGTCGCCATATTGTTTTTTAAAGGTAATTGTTTTTTTTTCTTGTCTGCAGGCCGCCAACGTTCAGCCTCCGCAAGCAGGTCGCCGTGATCGACTTCTCGGCTCATATGGGCCGGACTATGCGCGGAACGACGACGGCATTATGAAGTGAGGACATACCGCTAACCTTTTTATAAATTGTCTTTCTGTCTGTCATCTTTCCTCTATTGCAAAGCTAGAGGGCCTGTATTGCGCGATGCGCAATTAATATAGCCTTCAATTTATATAGCCAGCTAATATCCCGTTCCCGTATCCCGTATCCCGTTCCTGTATCCCGTTCTGGTATCCCGTATCCCGCATCCCGGATCCCACACCCCACATCCCATATCCCGTATTCTGTATCCCGTATCCCGTATCCCGTATCCCGTACCCCGTTGCCGTATTCCTTGCCCGTATGCTGCTCCCGTATCCCGTTCCCGTATCCCGTATCACATTCCCGTATCCCGTTCCAGTATCCCGTTCCCGTATCCTGTTCCCGTATCTCGTTCCTGTATACCGTACCCCGTTCCCGTTCTCGTATCCAGTTCCCGTATCCCGTTCATGTATCCCGTTTCGGTATACCGTTCCCATATCCCGTTCCCGTATCCTGTTCCCGTATCCTGTTCCGGTATCCTGTTCCCGTATCCTGTTCCCGTATCCTGTTCCCGTATCCTGTTCCCGTATCCTGTTCCCGTATCATGTTCCCGTACCCTGTTCCCGTATCCTGTTCCCGTATCCCATAACCCGTTCCCGTACCTGTAGACCTCTGTCACTGCGATGTCAACTCTCGTACAACAATGAAGCTGTAGCGCGCTCAACTCGACAGTCTTCTCACTTATCAATTGCACGGCCAAAGAACAACTATGGTAAGCGCTGCTCTGGATATCGCGCATCGAAGCTGTACAACTCTGTAGCGATGCGCAACGGATTGGGTGAGATGACTGTGTATAGTTGTAAGTCCCGTGCTCGTAAGCATGTGCAGCGAATGTAAGTATAGTTAGGCTGTATCATCATATGACTGACATGTGAACTTTGTATGACAATGGTTCAATAATAACCTCAATCGTGTGGATGAACCTGCTGAAGTGCAATACAAAATACAAAATACAATACCTGTTCCCATATCCTGTTCCAGTATCCTGTTCCCGTTCCCGTACCCCGTGCCCGTATCCCGTTCCCGTATCCCGTACCCGTACCCGTTCCCGTATCCCGTATCCCGTATCCCGTATCCCGTATCCCGTTCCCGTATCCCGTATCTCGTATCCCGTTCCCGTATCCCGTTCCCGTATCCCGTTCCCGTATCCTGTTCCCGTCTCCAGTTCCCGTATCCCGTTCCAGTATCCCGTTCCCGTATCCCATTCCCTTATCCCGTTCCCGTATCACGTTCCCGTATCACGTTCCCGTATCCCGTTCCCGTATCCCGTTCCCGTATCTCGTTCCCGTATCCCGTTCCCGTATCCCGTTCCCGTATCCCGTTCCCGTATCCCGTTCCCGTATCCCGTTCCCTTTCCCGTTCCCGTATCCCGTTCCCGTATCCCGTTCCCGTAACATGTTTCCGTTTCTGTATCCCGTGCCCGTATCCCGTATACTGTTCCCGTATCCTGTTCTCGCATCCAGTTCCCATACCCCGTTTCCGTATCCCGTTTCCGTATCCCGTTCCCGTATCCCGTATCCCGTTCCCGTATCCCGTTCCCGTATCCCGTTCCTGTATCCCGTTCCCGTATCCCGTTCCCGTATCCCGTTCCCGTATCCCGTTCCCGTATCCCGTTCCCGTATCCCGTTCCTGTATCCCGTTCCTGTATCCCGTATCCCGTTCCCGTATCCCGTTCCCGTATCCCGTATCCCGTTCCCGTATCCCGTTGGAGTGTCCCGTATCTCGTTTCCCGTTTCCGTATCTCGTATCCCCTTCACGTATCCGATCCCATATCCTTTATCCCGCTCCCGTATCCAGTTTCCGAAACCCCTTCCGGTTTCCCGTTCCGTATCCAGTTCCCGTATATCGCGTATATCCCGACATCTTATATCCCGTTCCCGTATCCCGTTTCCGTATTCTGATCCCGTATCCGGTATACCGCTCGCGTATCCGGGATACTTTAATCAGATCCCGTATCCAGTTACCGTATCCCGTTCCCGTATCCCGCTCCCGTATTTCATTCCCGTATCTCGTACACCGTTCCGATATCTCCTTACCATATCTAGTTCCCGTATCTCATTCCCGTGTCCTGTTCCCGTATCTAGTTCCAGCATCCCTTTCTCGTACCCAGTTTCCGTATCTTGTTGCCGTATTTCGTTCCATATCTTATTACCGTATCTCGTTGCCGCACCGCAGTCTCTGCCAAAACATTCTAGCGGTTTAAATGCCTGAAATCTGTCAACCGGCTTCCACAAAATCTCTTCGCGAAGGAGGTGCGACGTCAGCTAGTCATGCGCTCATGGATGAATTTGACTGAAGCAGTGTCAGCCTTGGGCAAAATTAAACGATCGCAGTGTGTGGTAGTATTACATAATATACACGCATTATAAATGACTCACGATACTATCTGTACCTACCACGAGCGAGCCGGGCGTTACGTTATTGCGGGCGGCAGCTATCGCCGGGGGCAGACTACGCAAGCCAACGAGCCCGACGTTACGGTATTGCGTGAGGGAGCTATCGCCGGCCGCCGGTCGGCGCCCGACTGGCGCATAGCTTCGGTAATCGTTTACGTTTGACTTCTGCATAAGTTACCTATGAGCGATCAGCAAAATATTTTGGGTGGATATAGGTCAGCAAGAACGGCGCTACCCGTCTGTGTAAATTTTCCAGTCAAGTTTGTCCTTATTTTGGGTGTTACGGCGGTGTGAAGCATTAAATGGTCCAAAAATATTGCATTTCAACTTGAACGCCAAATTATTAGTCTCACAGCTTTGAGTAACAAATATAATTTGAAGAGGGTCACTGCGCCTGCAAATTGGTGGCCGGATCAGCGTTCTACGTTGAACAGTTTCTGAGCACCAATTTAAATCCTGAATAGGCCAATTTTATCATTAAAGTGGTCACAACTTTGCACGTGGCACGCGCATTGTTCTCAACAACATTTTATACGCCAGGCCAATCGATTATCTATCACATAGTGTTGCTCGCGTACCGCTGCGACTCTTGGTTGCCGAGCAAGTGACCGGGGAACCGCGAGGAACTTGCCCGTTTTTCGCGATTTCCGAATGTCGCGTTCCCCATGTTAAACGAATGGCGCCCGCGCGCACGCGCCGACACCGCACCTTTAGTCTTATTAAGCTGCAAATTTAATACGACCTGTTGAATCACGGAACCCAAAATTTCTGAAAAAATAACTCTCATAACTCATCAGACGACTGCACAGGAACCGATTTAGGGCGTCACTCCGGCGGCGGCGGCGGCGGCGGCGGCGGCGGCGGCGGCGGCGGCGGCGGGTCATCTTTTAGGATTTATAATATAGAGATTTATAATATAGAGATAGAGATAGGGAGAGGGAGATGGCCTGTATTGCGCGATGCGCAATTTATATAGCCAGCTAATTTATATTTTCTAGCCATTTCCCGTATCTCGTATTCCGTATTCAGTATTTCGTATTCCTTATTCCGTATTCCGTATTCTGTATTCCGTATTCCGTATTCTGTATTCCGTAGTCCATATCCGGTATTCCGTATCCCGTTCCCGTTCTTGTATCCCGTTCCCGTATCCGGTTACCGTATCCCGATCCCTTAGCCCGTTCCCGTATCCCGTTCTCGTATCCCTTTCCCGTATCCCGTTCCCGTATCCCGTTCCGGTATCCCGTTCCCGTATCCCGTATCCCGTTCCCGTGTCCCGTTCCCGTTTCCCATTCCCGTTTCCCATTCCCGTATCCCATTCCCGTATCCCATTCCCGTATCCCATTCCCGTATCCCATTCCCGTATCCCATTCCCGTATCCCATTCCCGTATCCCATTCCCGTATCCCATTCCCGTATCCCATTCCCGTATCCCATTCCAGTATCCCATTCCCGTATCCCATTCCCGTATCCCATTCCCGTATCCCATTACCGTATCCCATTCCCGTATCCCATTCCCGTATCTCATTCACGTATCCCGTTGCCGTATCCCGTTCCAGTATCCCGTATCGCGCTCCCACTCCAGTCCCTGTTCCCGTATCCCGTTTCCGTATCTTGCTTCCTTATCCCATTCCTGTATCACGTTCCCGTATCCCGTCTCCCGTTCCCGTATCCCGTTCCCGTATCCCGATCCCGTATCCCGTTCCCGTATCCCGTTCCCGTATCCCGTCCCCGTATCCCGTTCCCGTATCCCGTTCCCGTATCCCGTTACCGTATCCGGTTCCCGTATCCCGTTCCCGTATCCCGTTCCCGTATCCCGTTCCCGTATCCCGTTCCCGTATCCCGTTCCCGTATCCCGTATCTCGTTTCCCGTTTCCGTATCCCGTACCCCGTATCCCGTTCACGTATCCGATCCCGTATCCTTTATCCCGCTCCCGTATCCAGTTTCCGAATCCCCTTCCTATTTCCCGTTCCCGTATCCCGTTCCTAATCCAGTTTCCGTAAATTGTATCCCGTGCTCGAATCCCGTTCCCGTATCCCGTATCCCGTATCTCGTATCCCGTTCCCGTATCCCGTACCCCGTTCCCATATTCTGATCCCGTATCCCGTATACCTTATTCAGCTCCCGTATCCAGTTTCTGTATCCCGTATTTCGTTCCCGTATCCCGTTCCCGTATCCAGTTCCCGTATCCTGTTCCCGTATCCTCGTATCCCGTATCCCGTTTTCGTATTTCGTTCCTATATCCCGTTCCCGTATCCCGTTCCCGTATCCCGTTCCCGTATCTCGTTCCCGTATCCCGTTCCCGTATCCCGCTCCCGTATCCCGTTCCCTATCCTGTTCCCGTATCCTGTTCCGGTATTGCGTTCCCGTATACCGTTCCGTATCTCATTCCCGTATCCCGTTCCCGTATCCAGTTCCCGTATCCCGTCCCCGTATCCCGTTCCCGTATCCCGTTTCCGTATACTGTTACCCTATCCCGTTCCCGGATCCCGTTCTCGTATCCCGTTCCCGTATTCCGTTCCCATATTCCGTTCCCGTATTCCGTTCCCGTATTCCGTTCCCGTATTCCGTTCCCGTATTCCGTTCCCGTATTCCGTTCCCGTATTCCGTTCCCGTATCCCGTTCCCGTATCACATCCTGTTCCCGTATCCCATTCCCGTATCTCATTCCCGTATCCCATTCCCGTATCCCATTCTCGTATCCCATTCCCGTATCACATTCCCGTATCCCATTCTCGTATCTCATTCCCGTATCCCATGCCCGTATCCCATTCCCGTATCCTATTCCCGTATCCCGTTGCCGTATCCCGTTCCAGTCTCCCGTATCGCGCTCCCACTCCAGCCCCCGTTCCCGTATCCCGTTTCCGTTTCTTGTTTCGGTATCCCATTCCAGTATCAAGTTCCCGTATCACGTTCCTGTATTACGTTCCCGTATCCCGCTCCTGTATCCCGCTCACGTATCTTTTTCCCGTATCTAGTACACCGTTCCGATATCTCCTTACCATATCTAGTTACCGCATCTCATTCCTGTATCCTGTTCCCGTATCTCGTTCCAGCATCCCTTTCCGTACCCAGTTTCCGTATCTTGTTGCCGTATTTCGTTCCCATATCTTCTTACCGTATCTCGTTCCCGTGTCGCAGTCTCTGCCAAAACATTTTAGCGGTTTACATGCCTGAAATATGTCAACCGGCTTCAACAAAATCTCCCCGGGAGGGAGGTGCGACGTCAGCTAGTCATGCGCTCATTGATGACTTTGACTGCGGCAGTGTCAGTCTTGGGCAAACTTAAACGATGATATTTTATTCGACGCAATTATTTCGCAACGTTAGCGTCGGTAATCGTTTACGTTTGACTTCAGCATAAGTTACCTATGAGCGATTTACATAATATTTTGGGTGGATATAGGTCAGCAAGAACGGCGCTATCCGTCTATGTAAATTTGCCGGTCAAGTTTGTCCTCGTTTTGGGTGTTACGGCGGTGTGAAGGATTAAATTGTCCAAAAATATTGCATTTCAACATCAACTCCAAAATATTAGTCACACAGCTTGGAGTAACGCATATAATTTGAAGACGGCCGCTGCGCCTGCAAAATGGTGCCCGGTTCAGCCTTCTACGTCGAACGGTTTCCGAGCACCAATTTAAATCCTGAATATGTCAATTTTATCATGAAAGTGGTCGCAACTTTGCACGTGGCCCGTGCATCGTTCTGGACGACATCCTATACGCAAGGTCAATCGATTATCTATCACATAGTGTTGGTCGCATATCGCTGCGACTCTCGGTTGCCGAGCAAGCGGACGGGAAACCGCGCGAAACTTGGCCGTTTTTCGCGATTTCACAATGTCGCGTTTCCCATGTTAAACGAATGGACGACGCGCGCTCGTGTCGACGCCGCACCGTCGGTCGGATGGACACCAAAACTTGATACGACCTGTTGAATCACGGGACCCAAAAGTCCTGAAAAAATCACGTTCATAACTCATCAGACGACTGCACAGGAACCGATTTAGGGCGTCACTCCGGCGGCGGTGGCGGCGACGGCGGCGGCGGGTCATCTTTTAGGAATCCCATTCCCGTATCCCATTCCCGTCTCCCATTCCCGTATCCCATTCCCGTATCCCATTCCCGTATCCCATTTCTGTATCCCATTCCCGTATCCCATTCCCGTATCCCATTAGCGTATCCCATTCCCGTATCCCATTCCCGTATCGCGTTGCCGTATCCAGTTCCAGTATCCCGTATCGCGTTCCCACTCCAGTCCCCATTCCCGTATCCCATTTCCGTATCTTGTTTCCGTATCCCATTCCCGTATCACGTTCCCGTATCACGTTCCCGTATCACGTTCCTGTGTCACGTTTCCGTATCCCGTTCCCGTATCCCGTATCCCGTTCCCGTATCCCGTTCCCGTATCCCGTTCCCGTATCCCGTTCCCGTATCCCGTTCCCGTATCCCGTTCCCGTATCCCGTTCCCGTATCCCGTTCCCGTATCCCGTTCCCGTATCCCGTTCCCGTATCCCGCTCCCGAATCCCGCTCCCGTATCTCATTCCCGTATATCGTACACCGTTCCAATATATCCTTACCATATCCTAGTTACCGTATCTCATTCCCGTATCCTGTTCCCGCATCTCGTTCCAGCATCCCTTTCTCGTACCCAGTTTCCGTATCTTGTTGCCGTATTTCGTTCCCATATCTTCTTACCGTATCTCGTTCCCGTGTCGCAGTCTCTGCCAAAATATTGTAGCGGTTTACATGCCTGAAATATGTCAACCGGCTTCAACAAAATCTCCCCGGGAGGGAGGTGCGACGTCTGCTAGTCATGCGCTCATTGATGAATTTGACTGCGGCAGTGTCAGTCTTGGGCAAACTTAAACGATGCTATTTTATTCGATGCAATTATTTCGCAACGTTAGCGTCAGTAATCGTTTACGTTTGACTTCAGCATAAGTTACCTATGAGCAATTTACATAATATTTTGGGTGGATATAGGTCAGCAAGAACGGCGCTATCCGTCTGTGTAAATTTGCCGGTCAAGTTTGTCCTCGTTTTGGGTGTTACGGCGGTGTGAAGGATTAAATTGTCCAAAAATAATGCATTTAATCTTCAACTCCAAAATATTAGTCACACAGCTTGGAGTAACACATATAATTTGAAGACGGTCGCTGCGCCTGCAAAATGGTGCCCGATTCAGCCTTCTACGTCGAACGGTTTCCGAGCACCAATTTAAATCCTGAATATGCCAATTTTATGATGAAAGTGGTCACAACTTTGCACGTGGCACGTGCATCGCTCTGTATGACATCCTATACGCAAGGCCAATCGATTATCTATCACATAGTTTTGCTCGCATATCGCTGCGATTCTCGGTTGCCGAGCAAGCGGCCGGGAAACCGCGCGAAACTTGGCCGTTTTTCGCGACTTCACAATGTCGCGTTTCCCATGTTAAACGAATGGCGCACGCGCTCACGTGCCAACGCCGCACCATCGGTAGGATGGACACCAAAACTTGATACGACCTGTTGTCTTACAGAACCCAAAAGTCCTGAAAAAATCACGTTCATAACTCATCAGACGACTGCACAGGAACCGATTTAGGGCGTCACCCCGGCGGCGGCGGCGGCGGCGGCGGCGGCGGCGGCGGCGGCGGGTCATCTTTTAGGATTTATAATATAGAGACTAGAAGGCCTTTATTGCGCGATGCGCAATTTATATAGCCTTCAATTTATATAGCCAGCTAATATCCCGTTCCCGTATCCCGTTCCTGTATCCCATTCCGGTATCCCGCATCCCGCATCCTGCATCCGGTATCCCGTATTCCATGCCCGTATCCCGTATCCCGTTCCCTTATCTCGTTACCGTATCTCGTTCCCGTATCCCGTTCCCGTATCCCGTTCCCGTATCCCGTTCCCGTATCCCATTCCCGTATCCCGTTCCCGTATCCCGTTCCCGTATCCCGTATCCCGTTCCCGTATCCCGTTCCCGTATCCCGTTCCCGTATCCAGTTCCCGTATCCCGTTCCCGTATCCCGTTCCCGTATCCCGTTCCCGTATCCCGTTCCCGTATCCCGTTCCTGTATCCCGTTCCCGTATCCCGTTCCCGTATCCTGTTCCCGTATCCCGTTCCCATATCCCGTTCCCTTATCCCATTACCGTATCCCATTCCCGTAACCCGTTCCCGTATCCAGTTCCCGTATCCCGTTCCCGTATCCCGTTTCCGTATCCCGTTTCCGTATCCTGTTCCCGTATCCCGTTCCCGTATCCCGTTCCCGTATCCCGTTCCCGTATCCCGTTACCGTATCCCGTTCCCGTATCCCGTTCCTGTATCCCGTTCCCGTATCCCGTTCCCGTATCCCGTTCCCGTATCCCGTTCCCGTATCCCGTTCCCGTATAGCGTCCCCGTATCCCGTTTCCCGTATCACGTTCCCGTATCACGTCCCCGTATCCCGTTCCCGTATCCCGTTCCCGTATCCCGTTCCCGTATCCCGTTCCCGTATCCCGTTCCCGTATCCCGTTCCCGTATCCCGTTCCCGTATCCCGTTCCCGTATCCTGTTCCCGTATCCCTTTCCCGTATCCCGTTCCCGTATCCCGTTCCCGTATCCCTTTCCCGTATCTCGTTCCCGTATCCCGTTCCCGTATCCCGTTCCCGTATCCCGTTCCCGTATCCCGTTCCCGTATCCCGTTTCCGTATCCCGTTCCCTATCCTGTTCCCGTATCCTGTCCCCGTATCCTGTTCCCGTATCCTGTTCCCGTATCGCGTTCCCGTATACCGTTCTGTATCCCATTCCCGTATCCCGTTCCCGTATCCCGTTCACGTATCCCCTTCCCGTATCCCGTTCCCGTATCCCGTTTCGGTATGTATCCCGTTATCCTATCCCGTTCCCGTATCCCGTTCTCGTATCCCGTTCCCGTATTCTGTTCCCGTATCCCGTTACCGTATCCCATATCATGTTCCCGTATCCCGTTCACGTATCCCGTTCCCGTATCCCATTCCCGTATCCCATTCCCGTATCCCATTCCCGTATCCCATTCCCGTATGTCATTCCCGTATTCCATTCCCGTATCCCATTCCCGTATCCCATTCCCGTATCTCATTCCCGTATCCCATTACCGTATCCCATTCCCGTATCCCTTTCCCTTATCCCATTCCCGTATCCCATTCCCGTATCCCATTCCCGTATCCCATTCCCGTATCCCATTCCCGTATCCCGTTGCCGTATCCCGTTCCGGTATCCCGTATCGCGTTCCCACTCCAGTCCCCGTTCCCGTATCCCGTTTCCGTATCTTGTTTCCGTATCCCATTCCCGTATCACGTTCCCGTATCACGTTCCTGTATCACGCTCCCGTATCCCGTTCCTGTATCCCGTTCCCGTATCCCTTTCCCGTATCCCGTATCCTGTATCCCGTATCTCGTATCCCGTATCCCGTATCCCGTATCCCGTATCTCGTATCCCGTATCCCGTATCCCGTATCCCGTATCCCGTATCCCGTTCCCGTATCCCGTTCCCGTATCCCGTTCCCGTATCCCGTTCCCGTATCCCGTTCCCGTATCCCGTTCCCGTATCCCGTTCCCGTATCCCGTTCCCGTATCCCGTTCCCCGTTCCCGTACCCCGTTCCCGTATCCCGTTCCCGTATCCCGTTCCCGTATCCCGTTCCCGTATCCCGTTCCCATATCCCGTTCCCGTATCCCGTTCCCGTATCCCGCTTCCGAATCCCGCTCCCGTATCTTATTCCCGTATCTCGTACACCGTTCCGATATCTCCTTACCATATCTAGTTACCGTATCCTGTTCCCGCATATCGTTCCAGCATCCCTTTCTCGTACCCAGTTTCCGTATCTTGTTGCCGTATTTCGTTCCCATATCTTCTTACCGTATCTCGTTCCCGTGTCGCAGTCTCGGCCAAAACATTGTAGCGGTTTACATGCCTCAAATATGTCAACCGGCTTCAACAAAATCTCCCCGGGAGGGAGGTGCGACGTCTGCTAGTCATGCGCTCATTGATGAATTTGACTGCGGCA
Source organism: Chirona hameri (assembly GCA_036785665.1). Classification (NCBI taxonomy): domain Eukaryota; kingdom Metazoa; phylum Arthropoda; class Thecostraca; order Balanomorpha; family Balanidae; genus Chirona; species Chirona hameri. The sequence goes on along the minus strand of JAXIVJ010001303.1, from coordinate 19,723 downwards.
GTGTCAGTCTTGGGCAAACTTAAACGATGATATTTTATTCGACGCAATTATTTCGCAACGTTAGCGTCGGTAATCGTTTACGTTTGACTTCAGCATAAGTTACCTATGAGCGATTTACATAATATTTTGGGTGGATATAGGTCAGCAAGAACGGCGCTATCCGTCTTTGTAAATTTGCCGGTCAAGTTTGTCCTCGTTTTGGGTGTTACGGCGGTGTGAAGGATTAAATTGTCCAAAAATATTGCATTTCAACTTCAACTCCAAAATATTAGTCACACAGCTTGGAGTAACACATATAATTTGAAGACGGTCGCTGCGCCTGCAAAATGGTGCCCGGTTCAGCCTTCTACGTCGAACGGTTTCCGAGCACCAATTTAAATCCTGAATATGTCAATTATATCATGAAAGTGGTCACAACTTTGCATGTGGCCCGCGCATCGCTCTGGACGACATTCTATACGCAAGGCCAATCAATTATCTATCATATAGTGTTGCTCGCATATCGCTGCGACTCTTGGTTGCCGAGCAAGCGGCCGGGAAACCGCGCGAAACTTGGCCGTTTTTCGCGATTTCACAATGTCGCGTTTCCCATGTTAAACGAATGGCGCACGCGCGCACGTGCCCACGCCGCACCGTGGGTGGGATCGACACCAAAACTTGATACGACCTGTTGAATCACGGGACCCAAAAGTCCTGAAAAAATCGCGTTCATAACTTATCAGACGACTGCATAGAAACCGATTTAGGGCATCACTCCGGCGGCGGCGGCGGCGGCCGGAGTTTATATATGCTATCCGTTTCCAGTGTCCCGTATTCCGTATTCAGTATTCCGTATTCAGTATTCCGTATTCAGTATTCCGTATTCAGTATTCCGTATTCCGTATTCAGTATTCAGTATTCCGTATTTATTATTCCGTATTACATATTCCGTATCTCGTTTCTCGTATTCCGTATTCTGTATTCTGTATTCCGTATTCCGTATTACGTATTACGTATTACGTATCCCAACCCGTTCCCGTATCCCGTATCCCGTGTCCCGTTACAGTATCCCGTTACCGTATCCCGTTACCGTATCCCGTTACCGTATCCCGTTACCGTATCCCGTTACCGTATCCCGTTACCGTATCCCGTTACCGTATCCCGTTACCGTATCCCGTTACCGTATCCCGTCTTCGTATCCCGCCAACGTATCCCGTTACCGTATCCCGTTACCGTATCCCGTTACCGTATCCCGTTTCCCCGTTCCTGTATACTGTTACCGTATTCCGTTCCCGTATCCCGTTCCCGTATTCCGTTCCCGTATCCAGTTCTCGTATCCTGTTCCCGTATCCCGTTCCTGTATCTCTTTTCCGTATCCCGTTCCCGTATCCCGTATCCCATTTCCGTATCCCGTTCCTGTATCCCGTTCCTGTATCCCGTTCCTGTATCCCGTTCCCGTATCCCGTTCCCGTATCCCGTTGCCGTATCCTGTTCCCGTATCCCGTTGCCGTATCCCGTTCCTGTATCCCGTTCCCGTTCCCGTATCCCGTTCCCGTTTCCCGTATCCCGTTCCCGTATCCCATTCCCGTATCCCGTTCCCGTATCCCGTTCCCGTATCCCGTTCCCGTATCCCGTTCCCGTATCCCGTTCCCGTATCTCGTTCCCGTATCCCGTTCCCGTATCCCGTTCCCGTATCCCGTTCCCGTCCCCGTTCCCGTAACATGTTTCCGTCTCTGTATCCCGTGCCCGTATCCCGTATACTGTTCCCGTATCCTGTTCTCGCATCCAGTTCCCATACCCCGTTCCCGTATCCCGTTCCCGTATCCCGTTGCCGTATCCCGTATCCCGTTCCCGTATCCCGTTCCCGTATCCCGTTCCCGTATCCCGTTCCCGTATCCCGTTCCCGTATCCCGTTCCAGTATCCCGTTCCCGTATCCCGTATCCCGTTCCCGTATCCCGTTCCCGTATCCCGTTCCGGTATCCCGTTCCCGTATCCCGTTCCCGTATCCCGTTCCCGTATCCCGTTCACGTATCCCGTTCCCGTATCCCGTTCCCGTATCCCGTTCCCGTATCCCGTTACCGTATCTCGTATCCCGTTCCCGTATCCCGTTCCTGTATCCCGTTCCTGTATCCTGTATCCGGTTCCCGTATCCCGTATCCCGTTCCCGTATCCCGTTGGAGTATCCCGTATCTAGTTTCCCGTTTCCGTATCTCGTATCCCCTTCACGTATCCGATCCCATATCCTTTATCCCGCTCCCGTATCCAGTTTGCGAAACCCCTTCCGGTTTCCCGTTCCGTATCCAGTTCCCGTATATCGCGTTTATCCCGACATCTTATATCCCGTTCCCGTATCCCGTTTCCGTATTCTGATCCAGTATCCGGTATACCGTTCGCGTATCCGGGATACTTTAATCAGATCCCGTATCCAGTTACCGTATCCCGTTCCCGTATCCCGCTCCCGTATTTCATTCCCGTATCTCGTACACCGTTCCGATATCTCCTTACCATATCTAGTTCCCGTATCCCATTCCCGTGTCCTGTTCCCGTATCTAGTTCCAGCATCCCTTTCTCGTACCCAGTTTCCGTATCTTGTTGCCGTATTTCGTTCCATATCTTATTACCGTATCTCGTTGCCGCAAAGCAGTCTCTGCCAAAACATTCTAGCGGTTTAAATGCCTGAAATCTGTCAACTGGCTTCCACAAAATCTCTTCGCGAAGGAGGTGCGACGTCAGCTAGTCATGCGCTCATGGATGAATTTGACTGAAGCAGTGTCAGCCTTGGGCAAAATTAAACGATCGCAGTGTGTGGTAGTATTACATAATATACACGCATTATAAATGACTCACGATAATATCTGTACCTACCACGAGCGAGCCGGGCGTTACGTTATTGCGGGCGGGAGCTATCGCCGGGGGCAGACTACGCAAGCCAACGAGCCCGACGTTACGTTATTGCGTGAGGGAGCTATCGCCGGCCGCCGGCCGGCGCCCGACTGGCGCATAGCTTCGGTAATCGTTTACGTTTGACTTCTGCATAAGTTACCTATGAGCGATTAGCAAAATATTTTGGGTGGATATAGGTCAGCAAGAACGGCGCTACCCGTCTGTGTAAATTTTTCGGTCAAGTTTGTCCTTATTTTGGGTGTTACGGCGGTGTGAAGCATTAAATGGTCCAAAAATATTGCATTTCAACTTGAACGCCAAAATATTAGTCTCACAGCTTTGAGTAACAAATAAAATTTGAAGAGGGTCACTGCGCCTGCAAATTTGTGCCCGGATCAGCGTTCTACGTTGAACAGTTTCCGAGCACCAATTTAAATCCTGAATAGGCCAATTTTATCATTAAAGTGGTCACAACTTTGCACGTGGCACGGGCATTGTTCTCTACAACATTTTATACGCCAGGCCAATCGATTATCTATCACATAGTGTTGCTCGCGTACCGCTGCAACTCTTGGTTGCCGAGCAAGTGACCGGGGAACCGCGAGGAACTTGCCCGTTTTTCGCGATTTCCGAATGTCGCGTTCCCCATGTTAAACGAATGGCGAACGCGCGCATGCGCCGACACCGCACCTTTGGTCTTATTAAGCTGAAAATTTAATACGACCTGTTGAATCACGGAACCCAAAAGTCCTGAAAAAATAACTCTCATAACTCATCAGACGACTGCACAGGAACCGATTTAGGGCGTCACTCCGGCGGCGGCGGCGGCGGCGGCGGCGGCGGGTCATCTTTTAGGATTTATAATATAGAGACTAGATGGCCTTTATTGCGCGATGCGCAATTTATATAGCCAGCTTATTTATATATGTTATCCGTTTCCAGTGTCCCGTATTCCGTATTCAGTATTCCGTATTCAATATTCCGTATTCAGTATTCCGTATTCAGTATTCCGTATTCAGTATTCCGTATTCAGTATTCCGTATTCAGTATTCCGTATTCAGTATTCCGTATTCCGTATTCCGTATTCAGTATTCCGTATTTATTATTCCGTATTACATATTCTGTATCTCGTTTCTCCTATTCCGTATTCTGTATTCTGTTTTCCGTATTCCGTATTACGTATTACGTATCCCAACCCGTTCCCATAACCCGTATCCCGTAACCCGTATCCCGTATCCCGTTACCGTATCCCGTTACCGTATCCCGTTACCGTATCCCGTTATCGTATCCCGTTACCGCATCCCGTTACCGCATCCCGTTACCGTATCCAGTTACCGTATCCCGTTACCGTATCCCGTTACCGTATCCCGTTACCGTATCCCGTTACCGTATCCCGTTACCGTATCCCGTTAACGTATCCCGTTACCGTATCCAGTTATCGTATCCCGTTTCCCCGTTCCTGTATACTGTTACCGTATTCCGTTCCCGTATCCCGTTCCCGTATTCCGTTGCCGTATCCAGTTCTCGTATCCCGTTCCCGTATCCCGTTCCCGTATCTCTTTTCCGTATCCCGTTCCCGTATCCCGTATCCCATTTCCGTATCCCGTTCCTGTATCCCGTTCCTGTATCCCGTTCCCGTATCCCGTTGCCGTATCCTGTTCCCGTATCCCGTTCCCGTATCCCGTTCCTGTATCCCGTTCCCGTTCCCGTATCCCGTTCCCGTTTCCCGTATCCCGTTCCCGTATCCCATTCCCGTATCCCGTTCTTGTATCCCGTTCCCGTATCCCGTTCCCGTATCCCGTTCCCGTATCCCGTTCCCGTATCCCGTTCCCGTATCCCGTTCCCGTATCCCGTTCCCGTATCCCGTTCCCGTATCCCGTATCCTGTATCCCGTATCTCGTATCCCGTATCCCGTATCCCGTATCCCGTATCCCGTATCCCGTATCCCGTATCCCGTATCCCGTATCCCGTATCCCGTATCCCGTATCCCGTTCCCGTATCCCGTTCCCGTATCCCGTATCCCGTTCCCGTATCCCGTTCCCGTATCCCGTTCCCGTATCCCGTTCACGTATCCCGTTCCCGTATCCCGTTCCCGTATCCCGTTCCCGTATCCCGTATCCCGTTCCCGTATCCCGTTCCTGTATCCCGTTCCTGTATCCTGTATCCGGTTCCCGTATCCCGTATCCCGTTCCCGTATCCCGTTGGAGTATCCCGTATCTAGTTTCCCGTTTCCGTATCTCGTATCCCCTTCACGTATGCGATCCCATATCCTTTATCCCGCTCCCGTATCCAGTTTCCGAAACCCCTTCCGGTTTCCCGTTCCGTATCCAGTTCCCGTATATCGCGTTTATCCCGACATCTTATATCCCGTTCCCGTATCCCGTTTCCGTATTCTGATCCAGTATCCGGTATACCGTTCGCGTATCCGGGATACTTTAATCAGATCCCGTATCCAGTTACCATATCCCGTTCCCGTATCCCGCTCCCGTATTTCATTCCCGTATCTCGTACACCGTTCCGATATCTCCTTACCATATCTAGTTCCCGTATCCCATTCCCGTGTCCTGTTCCCGTATCTAGTTCCAGCATCCCTTTCTCGTACCCAGTTTCCGTATCTTGTTGCCGTATTTCGTTCCATATCTTATTACCGTATCTCGTTGCCGCAAAGCAGTCTCTGCCAAAACATTCTAGCGGTTTAAATGCCTGAAATCTGTCAACCGGCTTCCACAAAATCTCTTCGCGAAGGAGGTGCGACGTCAGCTAGTCATGCGCTCATGGATGAATTTGACTGAAGCAGTGTCAGCCTTGGGCAAAATTAAACGATCGCAGTGTGTGGTAGTATTACATAATATACACGCATTATAAATGACTCACGATAATATCTGTACCTACCACGAGCGAGCCGGGCGTTACGTTATTGCGGGCGGCAGCTATCGCCGGGGGCAGACTACGCAAGCCAACGAGCCCGACGTTACGTTATTGCGTGAGGGAGCTATCGCCGGCCGCCGGCCGGCGCCCGACTGGCGCATAGCTTCGGTAATCGTTTACGTTTGACTTCTGCATAAGTTACCTATGAGCGATTAGCAAAATATTTTGGGTGGATATAGGTCAGCAAGAACGGCGCTACCCGTCTGTGTAAATTTTTCGGTCAAGTTTGTCCTTATTTTGGGTGTTACGGCGGTGTGAAGCATTAAATGGTCCAAAAATATTGCATTTCAACTTGAACGCCAAAATATTAGTCTCACAGCTTTGAGTAACAAATAAAATTTGAAGAGGGTCACTGCGCCTGCAAATTTGTGCCCGGATCAGCGTTCTACGTTGAACAGTTTCCGAGCACCAATTTAAATCCTGAATAGGCCAATTTTATCATTAAAGTGGTCACAACTTTGCACGTGGCACGGGCATTGTTCTCTACAACATTTTATACGCCAGGCCAATCGATTATCTATCACATAGCGTTGCTCGCGTACCGCTGCAACTCTTGGTTGCCGAGCAAGTGACCGGGGAACCGCGAGGAACTTGCCCGTTTTTCGCGATTTCCGAATGTCGCGTTCCCCATGTTAAACGAATGGCGAACGCGCGCATGCGCCGACACCGCACCTTTGGTCTTATTAAGCTGAAAATTTAATACGACCTGTTGAATCACGGAACCCAAAAGTCCTGAAAAAATAACTCTCATAACTCATCAGACGACTGCACAGGAACCGATTTAGGGCGTCACTCCGGCGGCGGCGGCGGCGGCGGCGGCGGCGGGTCATCTTTTAGGATTTATAATATAGAGACTAGATGGCCTTTATTGCGCGATGCGCAATTTATATAGCCAGCTTATTTATATATGTTATCCGTTTCCAGTGTCCCGTATTCCGTATTCAGTATTCCGTATTCAATATTCCGTATTCAGTATTCCGTATTCAGTATTCCGTATTCAGTATTCCGTATTCAGTATTCCGTATTCAGTATTCCGTATTCCGTATTCCGTATTCAGTATTCCGTATTTATTATTCCGTATTACATATTCTGTATCTCGTTTCTCCTATTCCGTATTCTGTATTCTGTTTTCCGTATTCCGTATTACGTATTACGTATCCCAACCCGTTCCCATAACCCGTATCCCGTAACCCGTATCCCGTATCCCGTTACCGTATCCCGTTACCGTATCCCGTTACCGTATCCCGTTATCGTATCCCGTTACCGTATCCCGTTACCGCATCCCGTTACCGTATCCAGTTACCGTATCCCGTTACCGTATCCCGTTACCGTATCCCGTTACCGTATCCCGTTACCGTATCCCGTTACCGTATCCCGTTACCGTATCCCGTTAACGTATCCCGTTACCGTATCCCGTTATCGTATCCCGTTTCCCCGTTCCTGTATACTGTTACCGTATTCCGTTCCCGTATCCCGTTCCCGTATTCCGTTGCCGTATCCAGTTCTCGTATCCCGTTCCCGTATCCCGTTCCCGTATCTCTTTTCCGTATCCCGTTCCCGTATCCCGTATCCCATTTCCGTATCCCGTTCCTGTATCCCGTTCCTGTATCCCGTTCCTGTATCCCGTTCCCGTATCCCGTTGCCGTATCCTGTTCCCGTATCCCGTTCCCGTATCCCGTTCCTGTATCCCGTTCCCGTTCCCGTATCCCGTTCCCGTTTCCCGTATCCCGTCCCCGTATCCCATTCCCGTATCCCGTTCTTGTATCCCGTTCCCGTATCCCGTTCCCGTATCCCGTTCCCGTATCCCGTTCCCGTATCCCGTTCCCGTCTCCCGTTCCCGTATCCCGTTCCCGTATCCCGTTCCCGTATCCCGTTCCCGTATCCCGTTCCCATATCCCGTTCCCGTAACATGTTTCCGTTTCTGTATCCCGTGCCCGTATCCCGTATACTGTTCCCGTATCCTGTTCTCGCATCCAGTTCCCATACCCCGTTCCCGTATCCCGTTCCCGTATCCCGTATCCCGTTCCCGTATCCCGTTCCCGTATCCCGTTCCCGTATCCCGTTCCCGTATCCCGTTCACGTATCCCGTTCCCGTATCCCGTTCCCGTATCCCGTTCCCGTATCCCGTATCCCGTTCCCGTATCCCGTTCCTGTATCCCGTTCCTGTATCCTGTATCCGGTTCCCGTATCCCGTATCCCGTTCCCGTATCCCGTTGGAGTATCCCGTATCTAGTTTCCCGTTTCCGTATCTCGTATCCCCTTCACGTATGCGATCCCATATCCTTTATCCCGCTCCCGTATCCAGTTTCTGAAACCCCTTCCGGTTTCCCGTTCCGTATCCAGTTCCCGTATATCGCGTTTATCCCGACATCTTATATCCCGTTCCCGTATCCCGTTTCCGTATTCTGATCCAGTATCCGGTATACCGTTCGCGTATCCGGGATACTTTAATCAGATCCCGTATCCAGTTACCATATCCCGTTCCCGTATCCCGCTCCCGTATTTCATTCCCGTATCTCGTACACCGTTCCGATATCTCCTTACCATATCTAGTTCCCGTATCCCATTCCCGTGTCCTGTTCCCGTATCTAGTTCCAGCATCCCTTTCTCGTACCCAGTTTCCGTATCTTGTTGCCGTATTTCGTTCCATATCTTATTACCGTATCTCGTTGCCGCAAAGCAGTCTCTGCCAAAACATTCTAGCGGTTTAAATGCCTGAAATCTGTCAACCGGCTTCCACAAAATCTCTTCGCGAAGGAGGTGCGACGTCAGCTAGTCATGCGCTCATGGATGAATTTGACTGAAGCAGTGTCAGCCTTGGGCAAAATTAAACGATCGCAGTGTGTGGTAGTATTACATAATATACACGCATTATAAATGACTCACGATAATATCTGTACCTACCACGAGCGAGCCGGGCGTTACGTTATTGCGGGCGGAAGCTATCGCCGGGGGCAGACTACGCAAGCCAACGAGCCCGACGTTACGTTATTGCGTGAGGGAGCTATCGCCGGCCGCCGGCCGGCGCCCGACTGGCGCATAGCTTCGGTAATCGTTTACGTTTGACTTCTGCATAAGTTACCTATGAGCGATTAGCAAAATATTTTGGGTGGATATAGGTCAGCAAGAACGGCGCTACCCGTCTGTGTAAATTTTTCGGTCAAGTTTGTCCTTATTTTGGGTGTTACGGCGGTGTGAAGCATTAAATGGTCCAAAAATATTGCATTTCAACTTGAACGCCAAAATATTAGTCTCACAGCTTTGAGTAACAAATAAAATTTGAAGAGGGTCACTGCGCCTGCAAATTTGTGCCCGGATCAGCGTTCTACGTTGAACAGTTTCCGAGCACCAATTTAAATCCTGAATAGGCCAATTTTATCATTAAAGTGGTCACAACTTTGCACGTGGCACGGGCATTGTTCTCTACAACATTTTATACGCCAGGCCAATCGATTATCTATCACATAGCGTTGCTCGCGTACCGCTGCAACTCTTGGTTGCCGAGCAAGTGACCGGGGAACCGCGAGGAACTTGCCCGTTTTTCGCGATTTCCGAATGTCGCGTTCCCCATGTTAAACGAATGGCGAACGCGCGCATGCGCCGACACCGCACCTTTGGTCTTATTAAGCTGAAAATTTAATACGACCTGTTGAATCACGGAACCCAAAAGTCCTGAAAAAATAACTCTCATAACTCATCAGACGACTGCACAGGAACCGATTTAGGGCGTCACTCCGGCGGCGGCGGCGGCGGCGGCGGCGGCGGGTCATCTTTTAGGATTTATAATATAGAGACTAGATGGCCTTTATTGCGCGATGCGCAATTTATATAGCCAGCTTATTTATATATGTTATCCGTTTCCAGTGTCCCGTATTCCGTATTCAGTATTCCGTATTCAATATTCCGTATTCAGTATTCCGTATTCAGTATTCCGTATTCAGTATTCCGTATTCAGTATTCCGTATTCCGTATTCCGTATTCAGTATTCCGTATTTATTATTCCGTATTACATATTCTGTATCTCGTTTCTCCTATTCCGTATTCTGTATTCTGTTTTCCGTATTCCGTATTACGTATTACGTATCCCAACCCGTTCCCGTAACCCGTATCCCGTATCCCGTTACCGTATCCCGTTACCGTATCCCGTTACCGTATCCCGTTATCGTATCCCGTTACCGTATCCCGTTACCGCATCCCGTTACCGTATCCAGTTACCGTATCCCGTTACCGTATCCCATTACCGTATCCCGTTACCGTATCCCGTTACCGTATCCCGTTACCGTATCCCGTTACCGCATCCCGTTATCGTATCCCGTTTCCCCGTTCCTGTATACTGTTACCGTATTCCGTTCCCGTATCCCGTTCCCGTATTCCGTTGCCGTATCCAGTTCTCGTATCCCGTTCCCGTATCCCGTTCCCGTATCTCTTTTCCGTATCCCGTTCCCGTATCCCGTATCCCATTTCCGTATCCCGTTCCTGTATCCCGTTCCTGTATCCCGTTCCCGTATCCCGTTGCCGTATCCTGTTCCCGTATCCCGTTCCCGTATCCCGTTCCTGTATCCCGTTCCCGTTCCCGTATCCCGTTCCCGTATCCCGTTCCCGTTTCCCGTATCCCGTTCCCGTATCCCATTCCCGTATCCCGTTCCCGTATCCCGTTCCCGTATCCCGTTCCCGTATCCCGTTCCCGTATCCCGTTCCCGTATCCCGTTCCCGTATCCCGTTCCCGTACCCCGTTTCCGTATCCCGTTCCCGTATCCCGTTCCCGTATCCTGTTCCCGTATCCCGTTCCCGTATCCCGTTCCCATATCCCGTTCTCGTAACATGTTTCCGTTTCTGTATCCCGTGCCCGTATCCCGTATACTGTTCCCGTATCCTGTTCTCGCATCCAGTTCCCATACCCCGTTCCCGTATCCCGTTCCCGTATCCCGTATCCCGTTCCCGTATCCCGTTCCCGTATCCCGTTCCCGTATCCCGTTCACGTATCCCGTTCCCGTATCCCGTTCCCGTATCCCGTTCCTGTATCCCGTTCCTGTATCCTGTATCCGGTTCCCGTATCCCGTATCCCGTTCCCGTATCCCGTTGGAGTATCCCGTATCTAGTTTCCCGTTTCCGTATCTCGTATCCCCTTCACGTATGCGATCCCATATCCTTTATCCCGCTCCCGTATCCAGTTTCCGAAACCCCTTCCGGTTTCCCGTTCCGTATCCAGTTCCCGTATATCGCGTTTATCCCGACATCTTATATCCCGTTCCCGTATCCCGTTTCCGTATTCTGATCCAGTATCCGGTATACCGTTCGCGTATCCGGGATACTTTAATCAGATCCCGTATCCAGTTACCGTATCCCGTTCCCGTATCCCGCTCCCGTATTTCATTCCCGTATCTCGTACACCGTTCCGATATCTCCTTACCATATCTAGTTCCCGTATCCCATTCCCGTGTCCTGTTCCCGTATCTAGTTCCAGCATCCCTTTCTCGTACCCAGTTTCCGTATCTTGTTGCCGTATTTCGTTCCATATCTTATTACCGTATCTCGTTGCCGCAAAGCAGTCTCTGCCAAAACATTCTAGCGGTTTAAATGTCTGAAATCTGTCAACCGGCTTCCACAAAATCTCTTCGCGAAGGAGGTGCGACGTCAGCTAGTCATGCGCTCATGGATGAATTTGACTGAAGCAGTGTCAGCCTTGGGCAAAATTAAACGATCGCAGTGTGTGGTAGTATTACATAATATACACGCATTATAAATGACTCACGATAATATCTGTACCTACCACGAGCGAGCCGGGCGTTACGTTATTGCGGGCGGCAGCTATCGCCGGGGGCAGACTACGCAAGCCAACGAGCCGGACGTTACGTTATTGCGTGAGGGAGCTATCGCCGGCCGCCGGCCGGCGCCCGACTGGCGCATAGCTTCGGTAATCGTTTACGTTTGACTTCTGCATAAGTTACCTATGAGCGATTAGCAAAATATTTTGGGTGGATATAGGTCAGCAAGAACGGCGCTACCCGTCTGTGTAAATTTTTCGGTCAAGTTTGTCCTTATTTTGGGTGTTACGGCGGTGTGAAACATTAAATGGTCCAAAAATATTGCATTTCAACTTGAACGCCAAAATATTAGTCACAGCTTTGAGTAACAAATATAATTTGAAGAGGGTCACTGCGCCTGCAAATTTGTGCCCGGATCAGCGTTCTACGTTGAACAGTTTCCGAGCACCAATTTAAATCCTGAATAGGCCAATTTTATCATTAAAGTGGTCACAACTTTGCACGTGGCACGGGCATTGTTCTCTACAACATTTTATACGCCAGGCCAATCGATTATCTATCACATAGTGTTGCTCGCGTACCGCTGCAACTCTTGGTTGCCGAGCAAGTGACCGGGGAACCGCGAGGAACTTGCCCGTTTTTCGCGATTTCCGAATGTCGCGTTCCCCATGTTAAACGAATGGCGCACGCGCGCATGCGCCGACACCGCACCTTTGGTCTTATTAAGCTGAAAATTTAATACGACCTGTTGAATCACGGAACCCAAAAGTCCTGAAAAAATAACTCTCATAACTCATCAGACGACTGCACAGGAACCGATTTAGGGCGTCACTCCGGCGGCGGCGGCGGCGGCGGCGGCGGCGGGTCATCTTTTAGGATTTATAATATATAGAGACTAGATGGCCTTTATTGCGCGATGCGCAATTTATATAGCCAGCTTGATTATATATGTTATCCGTTTCCAGTGTCCCGTATTCCGTATTCAGTATTCCGTATTCAATATTCCGTATTCAGTATTCCGTATTCAGTATTCCGTATTCAGTATTCCGTATTCAGTATTCCGTATTCCGTATTCCGTATTCAGTATTCCGTATTTATTATTCCGTATTACATATTCTGTATCTCGTTTCTCCTATTCCGTATTCTGTATTCTGTTTTCCGTATTCCGTATTACGTATTACGTATCCCAACCCGTTCCCGTAACCCGTATCCCGTATCCCGTTACCGTATCCCGTTACCGTATCCCGTTACCGTATCCCGTTATCGTATCCCGTTACCGTATCCCGTTACCGCATCCCGTTACCGTATCCAGTTACCGTATCCCGTTACCGTATCCCGTTACCGCATCCCGTTACCGTATCCCGTTACCGTATCCCGTTACCGTATCCCGTTACCGTATCCCGTTACCGTATCCCGTTACCGTATCCCGTTACCGTATCCCGTTACCGTATCCCGTTTCCCCGTTCCTGTATACTGTTACCGTATTCCGTTCCCGTATCCCGTTCCCGTATTCCGTTGCCGTATCCAGTTCTCGTATCCCGTTCCCGTATCCCGCTCCCGTATCTCTTTTCCGTATCCCGTGCCCGTATCCCGTATCCCATTTCCGTATCCCGTTCCTGTATCCCGTTCCTGTATCCCGTTCCTGTATCCCGTTCCCGTATCCCGTTGCCGTATCCTGTTCCCGTATCCCGTTCCCGTATCCCGTTCCCGTATCCCGTTCCCGTATCCCGTTCCCGTATCCCGTTCCCGTAACATGTTTCCGTTTCTGTATCCCGTGCCCGTATCCCGTATACTGTTCCCGTATCCTGTTCTCGCATCCAGTTCCCATACCCCGTTCCCGTATCCCGTTCCCGTATCCCGTATCCCGTTCCCGTATTCCGTTCCCGTATCCCGTTCCCGTATCCCGTTCCCGTATCCCGTTCCCGTATCCCATTCCCGTATCCCGTTCCCGTATCCCGTTCCTGTATCCCGTTCCTGTATCCTGTATCCGGTTCCCGTATCCCGTATTCCGTTCCCGTATCCCGTTGGAGTATCCCGTATCTCGTTTCCCGTTTCCGTATCTCTTATCCCCTTCACGTATCCGATCCCATATCCTTTATCCCGCTCCCGTATCCAGTTTCCGAAACCCCTTCTGGTTTCCCGTTCCGTATCCAGTTCCCGTATATCGCGTTTATCCCGACATCTTATATCCCGTTCCCGTATCCCGTTTCCGTATTCTGATCCCGTATCCGGTATACCGTTCGCGTATCCGGGATACTTTAATCAGATCCCGTATCCAGTTACCGTATCCCGTTCCCGTATCCCGCTCCCGTATTTCATTCCCGTATCTCGTACACCGTTCCGATATCTCCTTACCATATCTAGTTCCCGTATCTCATTCCCGTGTCCTGTTCCCGTATCTAGTTCCAGCATCCCTTTCTCGTACCCAGTTTCCGTATCTTGTTGCCGTATTTCGTTCCATATCTTATTACCGTATCTCGTTGCCGCAAAGCAGTCTCTGCCAAAACATTCTAGCGGTTTAAATGCCTGAAATCTGTCAACCGGCTTCCACAAAATCTCTTCGCGAAGGAGGTGCGACGTCAGCTAGTCATGCGCTCATGGATGAATTTGACTGAAGCAGTGTCAGCCTTGGGCAAAATTAAACGATCGCAGTGTGTGGTAGTATTACATAATATACACGCATTATAAATGACTCACGATAATATCTGTACCTACCACGAGCGAGCCGGGCGTTACGTTATTGCGGGCGGCAGCTATCGCCGGGGGCAGACTACGCAAGCCAACGAGCCCGACGTTACGTTATTGCGTGAGGGAGCTATCGCCGGCCGCCGGCCGGCGCCCGACTGGCGCATAGCTTCGGTAATCGTTTACGTTTGACTTCTGCATAAGTTACCTATGAGCGATTAGCAAAATATTTTGGGTGGATATAGGTCAGCAAGAACGGCGCTACCCATCTGTGTAAATTTTTCGGTCATGTTTGTCCTTATTTTGGGTGTTACGGCGGTGTGAAGCATTAAATGGTCCAAAAATATTGCATTTCAACTTGAACGCCAAAATATTAGTCTCACAGCTTTGAGTAACAAATATAACTTGAAGAGGGTTACTGCACCTGCAAATTGGTGCCCGGATCAGCGTTCTACGTTGAACAGTTTCCGAGCACCAATTTAAATCCTGAATAGGCCAATTTTATCATTAAAGTGGTCACAACTTTGCACGTGGCACGCGCATTGTTCTCTACAACATTTTATACGCCAGGCCAATCGATTATCTATCACATAGTGTTGCTCGCGTACCGCTGCGACTCTTGGTTGCCGAGCAAGTGACCGGGGAACCGCGAGGAACTTGCCCGTTTTTCGCGATTTCCGAATGTCGCGTTCCCCATGTTAAACGAATGGCGCACGCGCGCATGCGCTGACACCGCACCTTTGGTCTTATTAAGCTGAAAATTTAATACGACCTGTTGAATGACGGAACCCAAAATTCCTGAAAAAAATAACTCTCATAACTCATCAGACGACTGCACAGGAACCGATTTAGGGCGTCACTCCGGCGGCGGCGGCGGCGGCGGCGGCGGCGGCGGCGGGTCATCTTTAAGGATTTATAATATAGAGACTAGATGGCCTTTATTGCGCGATGCGCAATTTATATAGCCAGCTTATTTATATATGCTAGCCGTTTCCAGTGTCCCGTATTCCGTATTCAGTATTCTATATTCCGTATTCCGTATTTCGTATTCCGTATTCTGTATTCCGTATTCCGTATTCCGTATTCCGTATTCCGTATTCCGTATCTCGTATCTCGTATCTCGTATCTCGTATCTCGTATTCCGTATTCTGTATTCCGTATCCCGTTCCCGTATCCCGTTCCCGTATCCCGTTCCCGTATCCCATTCCCGTATCCCGTTCCCGTATCCCGTTCCCGTATCGCGTTCCCGTATCCCGTTCCCGTATCCCGTTCCCGTATCCCGTTCCCGTATCCCGTTCCCGTATCCCGCTCCCGTATCCCGTTCCCGTATCCCGTTCATGTATCCCGTTCCCGTATCCCGTTCCCGTATCCCGTTCCCGTATCCCGTTCCCGTATCCCCTTCCCGTATCCCGTTCCCATATCCCGTTCCCGTATCCCGTTCCCGTATCCCGTTCCCGTATCCCGTTCATGTATCCCGTTCCCGTATCCCGTTCCCGTATCCCGTTTCCGTATCACGTTTTAGTATCCCGTTTCCGTATCCCATTTCCGTATCTCGTTTCCGTTTCCCGTTTCCGTATTCCGTTTCCGTATACTGTTCCCGTATCCCGAACCCCGTTCCCGTATCCCGTATCCCGTTCCGGTATCCCTTTCCGTATCCCGTTCCCCTATCTCTATCCCGTTCCCGTATCCTATTTCCGTATCCCCTTTCCGCATTCCGTCCCCGTATCCCGTTCCTGTATCCCGTTCCCGTATCCCGTTCCCGTATCCCGTTCCCGTATCCCGTTCCCGTATCCCGTTCCCGTATCCCGTTCCCGTATCCCGTTCCCGTATCCCGTTCCCGTATCCCGTTCCCGTATCCCGTTCCCGTATCCTGTTCCCATATCCCGTTCCCGTTCCCATATCCCGTTCCCGTATCCCGTTTCCGTATCCCGTTTCCGTATCCCGTTTCCGTATCCCGTTTCCGTATCCCGTTTCCGTATCCCGTTTCCGTATCCCGTTTCCGTATCCCGTTTCCGTATCCCGTTTCCGTATCCCGTTTCCGTATCCCGTTTCCGTATCCTGTTACCCTATCCCGTTCCCGTAACCCGTTCTCGTATCCCGTTCCCGTATCACGTTCCCGTATAACGTGCCCTATCCCGTTCCCGTATCCCGTTCCCGTACCCCATTACCGTATCCAGTATCCCGTTCCCGTATCCCGTTCCCGTATCCCGTTCCCGTATCCCGTTCCCGTATCCCGTTCCCGTATCCCGTTTCCGTATCCCTTTCCCGTATCCCGTTCCCGTATCCCGTTCCCGTATCCCGTTCCCGTATCCCGTTCCCGTATCCCGTTCCCGTATCCCGTTCCCGTATCCCGTGTCCGTATCCCGTTCCCCTATCCCGTTCCCGTATCCCGTTCCCGTATCCTGTTCCCGTATCCCGTTCCCGTATCCCATTCCCGTGTCCCGTTCCTGTTCCCGTATCCCGTTCCCGTATCCCGTTCCCGTATCCCGTTCCCGTATCCCGTTCACGTATCCCGTTCCCGTATCCCGTTCCCGTATCCCGTTCCCGTATCCCGTTCCCGTATCCCGTATCCCGTTCCCGTATCCCGTTCCCGTATCCCGTTCCCGTATCCCGTTCCCGTATCCGGTATCCCGTATCCCGTATCCCGTATTTCGTATCCCGTATCCCGTTTCCCGTATCCCGTATCCCATATCCCGTATCCCGTATCCCGTTCCCGTATACCATATCCCGTGTCCCCTCTCCCTCTCCAGTTCCCGTTCCCGTTCACGTTCCCGTATCCCATTTCCGTATCTCGTTCCCGCATCCCGTTCCCGTATCACGTTCCCGTATCACGTTCCCGTATCACGTTCCCATATCACGTTACCGTATCCCGTTCCCGTATCCCGTTCCTGTTCCCGTATCCCGTATCCCGTTACCGTATCCCGTATCTCGTTTCCCGTTTCCGTATCTCATATCCCGTTCACGTATCCGATCACGTATCCTTTATCCCGTTCCCGTATCCAGTTTCCGAATCCGCTTCCTGTTTCCCGTTCCCGTATCCCGTTCCGTATCCAGTTCCCGTATATTGTATCCCGTGCTCGTATCCCGTTCCCGTATCCCGTTCCGTATCCAGTTCCCGTATATTGTATCCCGTGCTTGTATCCCGTTCCCGTATCCCGTTCCCGTATCCCCTTCCCTTATCCCGTTCCCGTATCCCGTTCCCGTATCCCGTTCCCGTATCCCGTTCCTGTATCCCGTTCCCGTATCCCGTTCCCGTATCCTGTTCCCGTATCCCGTTCCCGTATCCCGTTCCCGTATCCTGTTCCCGTATCCAGTTCCCGTATCCCTTCCCGTATATCGTTCCCTATCCCGTGTCCCGTTCCCATATCCCATTCCCGTATCCGGTATCCCGTATCCCGTTCCCGTTTCCGTATCCCGTTTCCGTATCCCGTTCCCGTATCACGTTCCCATATCCCGTTCCCATATCCCGTTCCCGTATCCCGTTCCCGTATGACGTTCCCGTATCCCGTTCCCGTATCCCCTTCCCGTATCCCCTTCCCGTATGCCGTTCCCGTATGCCGTTCCCGTATCCCGTTCCCGTATACCGTTCCCGTATCCTGTTCCCGTATCCTGTTCCCGTATCCCGTTCCCGTATCCTGTTCCCGTATCTCGTTCCGGTATCCCGTTCCGGTATCCCGGTCCCGTATCCTGTTCCCATATCCAGTTCCCATATCTCGTTCCCGTATCTCGTATCCCGTTCCCGTATCCCGTTCCCGTATCCCGTTCCCGTATCCCGTTCCCGTATCCCGTTCCCGTATCCCGTTCCCGTATCCTGTTAACGTATCCCGATCCCGTATCCCGTTCTCTTATCCCGCTCCCGTAACCCGTTTTCGTATCCTGTTACCCTATCCCGTTCCCGTAACTCGTTCTCGTATCCCGTTCCCGTATCCCGTTCCCGTATAACGTGCCCTAACCCGTTCCCGTATCCCGTTCCCGTATCCCGTTCCCGTATCGCGTTCGCGTATTCCGTTCCCGTATCACGTTCCCGTATCACGTCCCTGTATCCCGTTCCCGTATCCCGTATCCCGTATCCCGTATCCCATATCCCATATCTCGTTCCCGTATCCTGTTCTCGTATCCCGTTCCCGTATCCCGTTCCCGTATCCCGTTCCCGTATCCCGTTCCCGTATCCCGTTCCCGTATCCCGTGCACGTATCCCGTTCCTGTATCTCGTATGCCGTTCCCGTATCCCGTTCCCGTATCCCGTATCCCGTTCCCGTCTCCCATTCCCGTATCCCATTCCCGTATCCCATTCCCGTATCCCATTCCCGTATCCAATTCCCGTATCCCATTCACGTATCCCATTCCCGTATCCCATTCCCGTATCCCATTCCCGTATCCCATTCCCGTATCTCATTCCCGTATCCCATTCCCGTATCCCATTCGCGTATCCATTCCCGTATCCCATTCCCGTATCCCATTCCCGTACCCCATTCCCGTATCCCATTCCCGTATACCATTCCCGTATCCCATTCGCGTATCCCATTCCCGTACCCCATTCCCGTATCCCATTCCCGTATCCCATTCCCGTATCCCATTCCCGTATCCCATTTCCGTATCCCATTCCCGTATCCCATTCCCGTATCCCATTCCCGTATCTCATTCCCGTATCCCATTCCCGTATCCCATGGCCGTATCCCGTTGCCGTATCCCGTTCCAGTATCCCGTATCGCGTTCCCACTCCAGTCCCCGTTCCCGTATCCCGTTTCTGTATCTTGTTTCCGTATCCCATTCCCGTATCACGTTCCCGTATCACGTTCCTGTATCACGCTCCCGTATCCCGTTCCTGTATCCCGTTCCCGTATCTCGTTCCCGTATCCTGTTCCGTATCCCGTTCCCGTATCCCGTTCCCGTATCCCGTTCCCGTATCCCGTTCCCGTACCCCGTTCCCGTACCCCGTTCCCGTATCCCGTTCCCGTATCCCGTTCCGGTATCCCGCTCCCGAATCCCGCTCCCGTATCTCATTCCCGTATCTCGTACACCGTTCTGAAATCTCCTTACCATATCTAGTTACCGTATCTCATTCCCGTATCCTGTTCCCGCATCTCGTTCCAGCATCCCTTTCTCGTACCCAGTTTCCGTATCTTGTTGCCGTATTTCGTTCCCATATCTTCTTACCGTATCTCGTTCCCGTGTCGCAGTCTCGGCAAAAAGATTTTAGCGGTTTACATGCCTGAAATATGTCAACCGGCTTCAACAAAATTTCCCCGGGAGGGAGGTGCGACGTCTGCTAGTAATGCGCTCATTGATGAATTTGACTGCGGCAGTGTCAGTCTTGGGAAAACTTAAACGATGATATTTTATTCGACGCAATTATTTCACAACGTTAGCGTCGGTAATCGTTTACGTTTGACTTCAGCATAAGGTACCTATGAGCGATTTACATAATATTTTGGGTGGATATAGGTCAGCAAGAACGGCGCTATCCGTCTGTGTAAATTTC